>PVKS010000296.1:0-215937 GCA_004027875.1 Aplodontia rufa
TCTGGGCCTCAGTGTGGGTTCCACCTTTCTGGAGCTTCGGGGAAGGTGCACTTTGCTGGGTATTAAGAATTCCTTTAGACAGTTACGCGAGACAGTTTTCAGGGACTCCAAATGACCCGCGCCCCAGCTCTTCAACCACACTGCTCCAAATAAGATTCTGCACCAAGTTGGAGCACCCATCTGCTTTCATGTGCAGAACTAAGAATTGGGAATCTTTTCAACACGACATCCAAAAGGAGGCTGCTGTCTGCTCCGGGAAGCGGTGGCCCGCTCCCTCATCCTTCTTTGTGTCTCTCCGAGGTCCCTCTAAGCACACCTCTGGGTTGGTTCTCTAAACTGCTCAGTCTGGGAATCCGAAGGCACCTGTGGTTATTGGATAAGTTCATGAGGACAGAAAAGCCTTGCAGATTTTGGGGCGCATAGGGGGTCTTCATTCACATTATGCCACTCTCAACCGGGCTTCAGCTTTTGGTGAGAATCCGGACACCTCAGGGACACTGCCACTGGCTTCAGAGAAAGCCACTCCCCAAATAATGAAGAAGCCTGCAACTTGGTGGTTGGCGCATTAGTTAAGTCAAAGTTTCATTTGCATATTCAGCAGCTCCGCTTCGTGAAAAGGTGCTGTTCTGAGAAACCCCTGCCCTTCATGATTCCAGGGTAAGCCATGTCACATGAGCCACCCAGATGAGAGTAACGGGGCAGCATTTGTGCTGGGAATTGTGGGCTTTATTTCCTTCTTCATGCTTTCCCCAAACTGAAACAGACCAAAAAAAAAAATTAAAAAACAAACAAACAAAAATCCATTATGTGAACAAATCACAATAATCTCTTTCTGCAGGTTGCTTACATTTCCCAAGCCTCGGTTTCCTCTGCTGGAATGTGGAGGTCACACTCACACTTTAGTGAAAAGTGCACGGGGAGCTCATACACAGCAAGCGCACAGTGAATGGTTATTGTTAAAATGCAAAAGTCCTAGACAGATTCAAATCTCTACTTTTCCCTCAGTCACCAAGGTTGGAAGAATTTCGTAAATGAATGCAGTTTTGATTAACTCTCTCGTTGGAGCCTTCTTCTTTTGTATCATTAATATTACAAAAAAATCTAATTAGTCACTGGTCCTTTGAAATTACGAGCCATAAGCGTAATAAAGAACCTAAAAGTGCTACCAAGAGAGGAAGATGAACGGTTAAGTGTGAAGTGTTCTTTCACAGTGAACTTGCGTGCAGGTGGGAGCTAAGCCACCGTCACCCTAAATTAGCCAGAAATTTACATCACCGAGAAGGATTCTGCCATCTCCAGGACTTGGAACTGTTAGATTTATGTTTCAGTAAAACTGAACTAAATTGGGCTAAAGTCATATTTGGGGGCTCCCTGTAAACGAGCCCATGAAATCGCTGAGATTGAGCTGAAATTTCCAAAAGTGTAGTCTTCCCAGGGAGAAGGAACAGACCAAGGGTCCCCGGGCGTGTGCTACGGCCGCTCCAATCTGTTTCTTTTACGCCCCCGTCAAAGGCCAGCGCTCCCGTTCCAATCGAACCCTGAACACGCTCCCCCATAAAACGCAGTTTAAAGGCCAGCTGCAAGATTGAGCCTTTTCTCAGAGCCCACAGTTTCAAACAAACGACTGGGCCAAAGCCAGGATCTATATGGGCTCACGAAGACTGTAAAACATTTGGTGCTGAGTGGAAGGCGGCGGCTGCAAGAGCTGCCAGGCTCTCTTGTACCTGTGCCAAGAGCGCTGCGCCTCCCCCGCCCTGCTCTCCAAGGTGGGGTGCAGGCTGGGGAGGTAAGCAGTCCTCGTCAGGGCACGGGCCACTGGCACACAGAGGCCGTTGCCACCCAGGGACACCCCTTTCCTTGTGGTCACCTCTGAAGGAAGGCAAGGACCTCTGGCCAGTCTCAGGGCTAGAGTTCTGAGCTTCTGAGCCTGGCGCATCCTTTCATGAGGACACCCCCTCTCTAAGCCCGCTCCCCACATTCCATCTGAAATCTGGAGTCTCTATCCTAAGCGGACAATGACTCACATCGCTGACCCCCAACTGCCAATTATTTTAAGGAAATAATTTGTGCATTGACACAGTTTGTAATATGCAAATATATGTGTGGAAGAAAGTATATGTTTCTCAAAGGAAGAACACCCAAAATGTTTTCGGATGGAAGTGTGAAAATGTCTAAACATAGATGACATGATACAGACCATGAGAAAGTCAATTTGAAATTACCCTGGAATCTTGTAAGAATGTTTTCAAAAGAAGGAAAATTCGGGGAAGGGAAGTCTTTCTCCTGCTATGCAGGGTTGAGGATCCACAGCCCCTGGGTGGGAACTGATCCCCTGCATTTTATCACCTAATTCAACTGCCCCATGGGTGAGGCAAGGTGAGGCCCTTATTTTTCCCTGTTTGCAGATAAGGAAAGTGAGTTGAAAGAACAGAATCGAGGGGTGCTCCGGCTTGGACTCCTGCTCCATATGGGCTCTCAAATGCCTTAGGCTGACCACACCCTCTCTAAGAGGTGCCCCTTCTGTTTTGACACATGAAAAATCACAGAGGTTCTTTGTTGTTGTTTAAAATTTACTTGTGTTAAAATGTAAATCTCTTCTCAAGCCGAAACATACACTCTCACAGACCCCTTTACCTAGCAGGAGTAGGAAACTGCACACTTCTACCAACATGTTTCACTTGATAGGAGGGATGGATGCCGGACCAATGAAGGAGCCAGAGGACGGCGGGGCTGGTGGGAAGATGGTGCCCAGCACCTCAGGGTCCACCTTCTGCCCCTCAATGTGCTCCATGCTCCTCTGTGTGGCCTGCCCTGTGCATATGCCTCTCCACCTCGGGCCGCCGGCCCTTGCAGCCTTTGCCGCCAGCCAGCCGCAGCTCACCGGTTTGGGTCTGCAGTGTCGGTCCTCTTCCCACAAAACCACCACAAGCCAAGTTTGGCTCTGTGTCCAGCCCTTCTCTTTTCCTTCAGGTCACTTTAATTGCATCTGTAACTCCAAGGCCTGGGCAGGAACAGTGCATCTCGTCTGCAGCACTGTATACGCTACAAATGTGGCTCTTGGCCCACAGGAGACGCAGGTTGGTATTTGTGGCAGGAGGAGGGTGCCTAGCCACACTGTCCAGCCACGGTGCCTGACTTCCAGTGAGGGCAGTCTCCCAGAGCTCAGCCCCTGTGCGTGCTCTGTTGGGCATTAGTGTGATTCAGGATTGTTCCCCGTGCAGGTAGTTAAAGGACCCCTGTCTGCAAAACAACCATGAAGGTATTATAAATACCTGCGTACAAACACTTTCTGCATAAGCTCTCTACCTCCTCAGCATAAGGTAACATATATTACATGCACACACTTGAGTAACTATCATGCGACTATTATCTTACTATCAGAGGAGCACCACTGGCTTAAGAAATTTATAGACATTAGAGATTTCGGCCTTCACAAATGCCATCTTGACAGGCATTACTGTCTTCATTTCACATCTGAAGTAGTGGGGCTTGGTACAATTAAGACCTCTCTCTGAGGCACGTCAGATCCAGGATTTAAAATGCAAGTTTACTTAAAACAATAGTTTATGGTCAAGCACAACCGACTTCAATTCCTCGTTCTATCACTTTAAAACTCAAAACCACACACACACACACACACTTAAATGAAATTACAAAATCTACCCCAGGGTGAGGGCAGGGAGAAGAGCGGCAGGAAGGTGCAGCCACCAGCCACAGGACACCGGACTGTCCCACCTGTGGAGCCACGTCTGTCTCCCAGCAGTTGAATCTTTTCCTGGAGAGTTGGGACCCAGTACGCCTGTCACTGTAACTCAAGAGTTCAAGCAGAAGTTCACTGGGTGTCCGCAGGGATATAACAGAGGACACTTCAACTCCTGGGGGCAGCTGGTTTTTAAATCAGCTGTGCTGTTGGGGCACCCGTTGGTCTTCAGCAAGTCTACTGCACTGGGCTGTGCTCAGCCTGGTGCTTTGGCAGGTGGATGGGGACAAGGTGGTGACCCTGGGCAGCTGAGTGGCTCTTTGTCTTGGCCACTCTGCTGCTATCTGCCCTAGGTACAGTGGTCCCCACACGGTTTCATCTAATCTTCTGCAATGCACTTGACACACACCCCAAAACACTGATGGGGCCCCAAGCCAGGCTGCATCCAGACACCCTAAACTTCTAATGGGTGGGGTAAGAGCTTAAGGCAGGGGGAGAGAGCAGCCGTGGCGGAAGCACGAGGGCCCAGAGGAATTCCAGGAACCTTCCGGGTTTGACATTCGAGGTCTCAGAGTGGCTTCACCTCTTGAGCCTCTGCGTCCCATCTTGGTCACACATGCCTCCCCCATGGGCTGTCATGGAATCCAGTGCAAAAGGCAAGATGAAACCGTCCTCTCACTTGGGAAGTCCTCGCCATTGCTCCAGGAGCAACACAAAAATCATTGTCCTAATGAGGCCTCCCATCATTTCTCATGACCAGAGCAGGGGAAAGTCCCAGTGTGTCCTGAGGAACCTGCAGAGCTGGGGGTCCCAGCATCAGATGCCTCCTCCCAGCTGCGAGGCTGGGTCCCTCCTCAGTTTAGCATATTTTCTTGGGTTGCAGGGACTCTTGCTCTAACAGACAGAGGTGCATTAGTGGGAGATTTATGCTAATATCTCATCGGGGAGATGCCGAGGCTCACTATATTCCCTTCGGTCCGAGACAAGCGGCCAGGGTCCATCCCTTAACATGGTTTCCGGGAAGGCTACCGTAACTTAAGAAATGCTGATTTGCTGGCACTTATGCGTTCCAGGAAGAGGGCTCTCTTAAGTGTATCAGGGCCTGGAGCAGAAAGTTATTGCAAGGCCCCTCCTCCCTCCTCACAGCTCCAGCCTAAGAGAGGAGCAGAAAATTTGCACTAGCTAGAGAGCTGCTGGCCTGGCAGGGGAGCCCGTGGCCATTTGAAGAGCCCTCCTAGGACAATGGGACAGCCCTTCTGGGGGAAGGGTGCTGTATCCCAGCAACTGCTCCTAGGGTGGCCCTGCCAGCATGTGTGCGGCCAACTGGTCCCTCGTGCTAACTATAACGCTCGGCATATGGCGAGGGAGTGTTGATAGATACATACATACACCATACATCTTCGCAGCAAGTACATATAGAGACCATCCAACTGTATATTTTGCAGACATACAAATACGCACATATACCATCCATATGTTCAAACAATTTTTAAACTGTATCATGAACAAATCTCCTTACATTAAAAGTTGCTGGAGGTGCCAGAGCAGACCCTTTAGGGCATGGATTTCAAAGACAGACAGAAGGGGGTTCAGTTCCAACCTTACCCTTTCCAGTTATGTGACTTTCTTTTTAAAATGGCAGTGATACCAGGATCCGCATGGGGCAACTGAGGTCAGTTGGGGTTGCGCAAGTCCCACCGTTAGCATATTGTCTGGTGCAGACAAACTCTCAGGAATTATTGGAAATCTTGGTATTAGGCAGCATACCAGGCTGGGAGTATCATGATTCTTTCAAGAGAGGCCAAAGCAAACAGCAGGATGCTACTTAGCGCCCACTTAGAGCTTCCAAGAGCTCAGTATCCCTCCTCTACCACCCACCCCCACTGGCTACAGGTGTACAATCGCACTTGCCCTATTACACCTGTCTCTCTTGGTTGCACCATGAACTTGAACTCAGGGAGAGGGTATTTTTTATCTTTGTTTTCCAGTGCCTAGACCAGAGACGAATTCATAGTAGGTGCTCAACGAACACTGATTGAAAAAACTATTCTGAATGGGCAACATCCCTTTCCAGAGCAGTTCTTGCTGCCTAGAGGGAAGTGGCCAGGCAGAGTGTGTATAAACGTAAATTATTATTAATGAAATCTGATCTGTAAAAAGAGAAAGCCCAGATAAAGAAAAGGAGCATAAAAAGTGTACATTTTCCTTAGACATCTTTTCTCACTGAGAATATACAGATGTTCATATACTCCCTGGTCTTTCAGAACAACCCCAAACCTAACGGAGCTCTGACAGTTCTAATCCTGTGCCATCTTTCTTATATAGGTTTTATCGTTAATGTATCGTCCAAAGTTTTAAGCTTGGCTAAAGGAAGATCTCACAGACCCACAAGTGAAGATCTCACAGATCTGGCATTCATGAATATTGCAAGGCCCTGGCCTTTCAGAGACTTCTTCTGCACCTAACTGGAGAATGCTAAATTTAAGCCGTTATCCAGTCTTTCTATCATATGCAACTTGGTTTTCAGAAAAAGCAATTATCTTTTCACAGTCTTGCTCCATCAGTTTGTGGAATGCTTGCTCAGTTGTGGCTATAACGAGTGCATCAGGCAATCACAGATTTGGGAGTGTAGTCGCCTGCTCTTGGGAACACAGAGACCACAGGAGAGGTGTGTTGGAGTGCTGTGTCATTACACGTGATCCGAGTGTGTTTTATGGAAGGCATAGAGAAGCCTTCCAACGTGAAAGGTTGCTTATTTGGGAAACATGCAACAACTCTTAGAACACCTGATTTTGAAGAGTTTGAAAAAGAAAAATATTTAGAGTTTCACATAATGAGGGCAATTCTTAAATCCACATCAGGCCAAGATGGTGATGTAAACTGGTCACGGCTGCTTCTCCACTGGAGTCCTGAGATCCAGCAGCAACATGTGGCCCCCACCTCCTCCCATTACCTGGGTGTGGTCAAGCTGTCTGGCAGGAGGTTCTCCTCCTGCCTCTGCACAAATGGATCTCCAGCAGAGCCTCTCCTTGGGATTTCCTCAGGAAGCACAGACAGGTTGAAGCCCATCAACCTGGTCCCCAATTCCACCAAAGCAGACACTTCACAGCATGAAGAGGATAGTGAACACATTTCTTATTCCATTTGCAAGTTTTGTTGGTCTTGGTGGATTCGGTGATTCAAAATGTTAACCTAGTACGAACCCCTAATGCATAGGTGTGTTGCAGTTGCGCTAAACTCGAGTTTCAGAGCAAGGTCAGAAATGTCTCTGGGTGATACTAGTGAAAGATGAGCAATACCAATTCAAGTTAATGGCTGGGAGCAGTGGTGTTCTCATGGCCTCGCGTAAAAAGTAACCATAAATTGCCAGGAATCCACATCTTCAAACTTGTTTTCTCCTGGGAGAACCCAGGGCCCAGCTTTTTACCATCACTGAGAAAGTCTGTGCTAAGAGTATCTTCATGTTCTGGTCCCCAGAAACTACCCACGGGAAGCTAGAACATGCTAAGCCTGTATCGTCTTGCCAAGAAGCTATTACCTAGCTTTTTGGAGAGTGTCTAGAGGGGCCACCGTGGGAGTGGGGTAAAGAAAGGCTAAACGCAAATCCTTGGTGTCTGTGGCCTGGCTCACCCTGGATATGCGCACTCTCCTAGCTGTTCATATAAACTCCTGCATCATTTTACCAGAGCTTGGCTCAGTCCTACACCTCCTGAGTTACGCTGGGCTGGGTCAAGTGAGGCTTCCAGGCAGAGCTCAGGAACAGGAACCAATCAGTGCAAGGCGTTTCCCTGCTACCCTGATGAGGCCAAGGAGGGTCAGGTGAGACCACAAGGAGGTGCCTCCCTGCAGGCTAGGGACAGCAGTATGCCTCCTGGTTTTCACTTGACCTGAGCAAGGAAGTGTCCTTGCTCAATGATCCCTATTGGCAACCAACTGAGGGCCAGGAGTAACTCAATGCCATATCCATATTCACATTATTTGCAGCCAAGAGATGAACTTCAAAATCCCGAATATAGTGAAACCACTATGTCAATCAAAAGCCAACCCTGTTCACCTGCAGACTTTCTATTAATTCAGCTAACAAATTTTCTTATTACTTAAGCCAAGTGAATACCAGCTTTTATGATATAGAAGAAAAACTACTGTATTAAGTGTCCATATTGATTTTAAGATGTATTTCAATTTGAAGCATTAAAATATATGTGGGGGGACATGGGGGAAAGTACTTATTAGAATTTGGGAAATAAGCTATAATACAAAAATATGTTAGAATTGGCTTGGTTCATGATTTTGAAATTAGATTGTCCACTTAGGATTTATGGTCTATAATTAGAAGCAGTTCCAGTTCCCTGCCTACTCTTTCATAGATGGCAGCCTAAGAAATCTCAGACCTCACTGGTACTAATTGAGTAGATAATTGAAATCACAGAAGATTAACCTTTTCTGGATTTTTTCTCTTGTAGGCATATGAATGCAATAAAACTAGATACTCTATGAAAAATAGGTACGTTATCGAGAAAAACTATCTAAAATTCTTCTTAGACACCACAAACTACCTCTGGCTCACATAACTTTGCCCTTAGGATTAATGGCAATTTACCTAAATCCAGAGTCACTCCGTGTCTTAACCATTTCTAGGATTTTTGTCACTACATTCTCTCCCAGTTCCTCTCTCCGCGGCTTGATGTATATTCTATTTTGGTTCAACTCTGAGCCTGGTTTCAGATACAGCTGCTTCCTAAAGCAACTAACACTTTCCCTTCTCTATTTAGCCACTTACACTCTCTAAAACACACTTAAAAAGATATCGACATATGATTAAATTCACCATTTAGATTTTTTGCAAAAGATGAAATACTACAGTTTCCTACCAATGTCTTCTCTCGGTGCACTCTCTACCATCGTAATCAACATTCGGATGTAGCAGTGCTTGCTGCACGCCTGAGGACAAACACAAGCCATTACTATCATCCAAAAATGTAAAATCCAGGAAAAGTCAGCACCTATTCGCCATCTAAGACGTACGTGAGAGATTAGGCGGGTGGGATGGCTGATAAAAGGAGTGCCCACGTAAGCAAAGGTATCAGCTTGAAGAACTCTCCAGAGGAGGACTTTCATTTTCCGTTTTTGAGTTCATCTGCCATTCTGGCTCCTCAGACAGAAAACATGGAACTTGGTCATGCTGAGCTAAGTCTACATGATTTCCCAACAACCTAAGTGCATTAAACTAAAATATTGCTTTAAGGAGAAAACTTTACGAGTGTTGGGGTTGCTGATCCTGATTTTTATTATCTTCAAAGTGCAAAATTAAATAGAGGAATGGTTTTAATCTCACTAATATGATTAACAGGACAGTAAAAATAATTATGCAAACTTTTATTTTTAAAGAGAGAGGGACAGTGATAGAGACAGGAAGAGAGAATCAATTTTATTTTAGTTTTTTGTGCGACTTTCGTTGCTCCAACTATTCGTTGTGTACGTGGTGCTAGGGTTTGAACTCGTGTCCTTGTGTGTGCCAGGCAAGCACTGTAACCACTGAGACTTCGTTCTAGCCCAATAATGCAAACCTTTAAAAAGTATTTTCTGTTTTTGTATTTTGGAGCACCATCACTGGAAATAACTGGTGAGTCAGAGAAAAATGTCTTAAAACGTTTTCACAGGATCCACTATTTTGAGTGTATGCAAATTCTCCTGTTTATTAGCAGCACACACCACTGGGCAGTTGAAAAAGGGTCACTTATTGCCTAAAAGGGTTGTTTAAAACATGACATGCATTCGGGATTTGTTTGTTTGTTTGGATTTTTTTTAAATGTGTGGACATGGATTTTGTGTCATATTGCTGTGAAAAATTTGAACAAATTTTACACCATTTCTTGAAATACGAAAGGCCATTTTTTAAAATGGACTTTGAAAAGACACAGCAAGTGGTAGGCATTCAGTAAATGTTTTCAACAAATTAAACTGAACTGATTAATTTAGCTCTGCCCAAAGGTGCTATGAGAAACAGAACAGAAACTATTTTTAAGGTAATTTATGCTGAAAAAGAAGTGAGTGAAGAGCAGTGGCCTGTACTAAATCTGTGACACTCCACGCATTAGCACAGTAGAGCGACGTGATCTCCATCCGGCTGAGTTCAGAGCACTTGAATCTGTCCAAGGGAGATGAGGCTGTCGGTGGCTAAACATGTGGGAGCTGGCTTAACTCTCCTCCTAGGCCCCTGGGGCGAAGGGTCACCTGTGGGACGCTCGCCACCTCCCCTGCAGGAGAGGACCACTATCGTGGGTTATGAGGCAAGTAGAAATCATTAGCATATACCAATTCTAATAAAGAAGAGTGTAACGGGTGTAAAAGTGACAGGTGACCTGGGCGGTGTTTCTTAAACAGGTGAATAACTAGTAGGAGAGAAGTAGTCCCCTAACTTCACTACCACAGTCCTGTTCAAGTTGAGAACTCAACTTGTTCCGTGTAGGAAGCGTGCCCAGCTTAGATCCTGAATTTCCTAGGCTGCCATTTGGCCAAGATGGGCCTTGAGAAATAGTTGTTCAATGAGCCTTCTGGAGAACACGGTTCTCTCCTAAGAGAGGGTCGCCAGAGGCCTTTGCTCCAGCCCTCCCCTGTTCTGGGTTTAAGCCACTCTTACCTGAGTGTACTTGGCCATGGCCACAGCCGTCTAGAACCCAAACATGGTCTGATATCCTCCAAGTACTTGTTGCTATTGAGTAGAAAATATCTCCTCAAACACAGAAGAAAATAAAACCAGCACTTATAAGGAAACTCTGGTAATGAACTTTTTACCCCTTTAGCAAATAACCCCACAAAGCTGGCAGAAGCCAGGACTCGGTGGCACGGAGCTTCCCAGGACTTAGAAACGGAGCTTTGTTTGCTTTTTCTCAGAGAAGCAGGTGGGGCTGTAAACTTTCTCTAGCATGACGCAGAGAACACCCCATGGCCAACGCTAGTGGGTCCCCTGAAAGAAAAGAGCCCACTAATAAAACAAAGGCACAACTGAGGGGGAAAATCTGTTTGGGTTCCAATTACTAACTAGCCTACAAGGAATTTAAAACTGTTTTACCTGGCCTGCGGTTACCTATGGAATAACAGGGCAAAAGATGTAAAAACTGAAGGTGGATCGCGCAGCACCTAGCAGAAAGTTCTCAGACATGCAACTGTGTTCCAAGCGGTCACATCGGCCGCCTCCCTTGAGGCCCTGCGGTTCAGCGGGTCCTTGCTAGTGTCTCCTTCCCAGGTTATTCTCCAGTCAATGCCTGCTTCGCAGGTGACCATGGGCACAGGGCAAATCCTTTCCTCTGCAGCCCCAGACTGGAAACCCACTTCTGCAGCCTCTGCAGCCAAGACTCACTCCCCTGGCCTGACGGGCCAAGCGTCCCCTGCAGCCCATGGTGGGGCGCGGCTAGTCATTTCTGAGTATCTCAGGATTTGTGTCTTGATTTTCCAGCATAATAACGATGCCCTGGGGAAAGTAAGAAAGGTTAAAAGACAACCAACAGATTCTTAAATACACCATATGATCTTTCAACAGAACACATCAGTTAGATATTCTCTAATAAAGACTCCTCATCTCCAAGTAGGAACCAGGAGTCAAAATCCCCTAAAAGACTGTGCCTTTTAAATTACATCGATGTCCATTTTTCTATTTTTTTCTGTGCCTTTTAAATTACATCGATGTCCATTTTTCTATTTTTTTCTAAATAATGTTAGCCAAAACTATACTCAGATTTTCCATTTTCTGCAGTGCTCATTTTGAAAATGTATCTTTATTTATAGCATTGTACATAAAACCTATAAATGCTCAGAACAGTATGGGTTTGACACGCCTGCAGGTTTTTTTAAACTTATATTCACGGCATCTTCCAGGAGAGATATATGGCAATGAAGTTGAGCTTCTGCTAACCTTCGCCGCATCGCTCCTGGGGCTCAGATTTACTAGTCGCTGGCTCGCCACACGCAGGGTAGGCACGGGGTAATCTGTCCTTGGCACTTTGAGATATGATACAAATTCCTCGTAAAATTTTGATATTCATAGAAGGCCCGGACAGAAGAGTGCTCTTAATTTGTGAGAAACAGAATAGAGAGAGTAAGTAACGTGGAAACAGCTTTCTTTAAAAAAAAAAAAAAAAAAGAAAGAAAGAAAGAAAAAGAAAATAGTGTGTTTTCCGGACAGCAGGAACGCAGTCGGCTATTTCTGGGATGCTTTCATTGCTTAAAAATACCACAGAGCTAAATTCTGCCCTCCGATGATTTTTCCTGAAGTTGCCTGAGTCCATATGCTTCTGAAAACGGGACTCGCGGGCTTGCATTTGAAGGTCCAGTCACACAGCGGTCACACGGGCAGGCTGTCCGTGTGTAGGAACACTGTGTTTGACTGTCTCTAAAGCAGGATATGGTCAAGGACTGAGCGGAAGCAGGAGGACTGCGCCCCTGCATCTGCTAACTCTCCTTACGAGCGCACTCCAGCTTTGCAAGACACGAGCGCAGAGGTCACATCTAGATGGTTGTACTCATTCGTCACTGCTTCCTTTTAGAAGAAATTCTACCTCTGTTAATAATTATGTAAAATACAAATTTGTATGCAAAGCATCATAAAATACAGAAAAAGAAAGAAGGGAATAGAGACAGCAAGGGATTCTGCTTAAAACTGTTATTCTTGAAAGTCTGGTTGCCAATTTAATACCACATGGCCATTAATTGCGCAGGGTAAAGTAAAATATTATGTGCTTTCCCGTAATAATTAATGAATCTTAAATTCAAGAATTTAAAAAGACAAAAAACTATTCTGCCAGACACCAGACACTCAGGAACCTCTGTGCAATATCACAAATCTTCTTTTAAGGTTTCTGAACACTTGTCATCTTCCTATAAAGCTATGCTCATCTTTGAATCAAAAGTACCTGTTTCATTTTTCAGATAAGAAAAAAAATCCTTCGCCTACATCTGCACAAAATATGTCTATCCTCATTAGATCCATTTTCTCAATTAAATTCAAGTTTCTCTGTCCAAAAGGCATAAATCTGGCTATTGATTTAACTATAAAATCATGAAACTCCCAGTAGTCTTCTAAAACCATTTTACTTGGATGAGCATATAAGCTTTTAAAATATCAAGTTATTCCAGTATTTAATACACATAACTACTTCCAGAGGGCCGAGGCACAGCTGCCCATTCCATTTGAAGGACTGCAGCTAGACTGCCTGCCAGGGGGCCACACTTTCTCGTTTTTTCCAAGCATTTCCTTCTATTTTATTCAGAATGAGCTTGATACCTTCTGAAGAACAACCATATCACCGGCAGCCAAAATCAATAACCTATCTAATCAAGGCCTATAAACTCACAACAGACCCTGGGAGCGCTGTTCCATAAAATGTAGTTCATTCTTAGTCCTTCCTTCCAAAACAGTCGAACTCTAAGTTTATTATCCTCCTCTGACAAGGTTAGAGCACTGTCTACCTAGAGTTCTAGAAAGACCCTTTTGGGGAGCAAATCAATTATGGCTTGAAAAGAAAAACAGAAAAAGAAAAGACCTCTTCAATCTCTCCTTGAAATCTTTTCTTTCAGCTCCAGTTTCCTTCAAAGCAAGGGCTCTCCACCATGAAGCGTCCCTGCATCAACTAGCGACTTCCCTTCAAATAAAAATCATGAGCAAACAGTTCAGAGACATGCCTCTAGTGTGAATTGCACAATATGAAAAGGAGATGTGAAAGAAACATTTCTCTAAATCATACCAAATAAGAAATACAAACATTTTCCTGGAGCCATGATGTTTGGAAGTGTAAGCCACAAATTCTCCTTGCATAAAACATCGTGTGCTTTTTAGATACCCTCAAAGCTGTGGCTGAATAGCCTTCAGTCAATGACTTTCATGCTGCGTGTGATACTTAGGGTTATTTTAAGCTTCTTCGAATGGTATTTTCCATCTTAAAACTGAGAAGGGTTTTTGCCTTGAAAGATTATTCATAGGTAGCAATATAAGCAAAACCAAAGTTTATCCAAATTTTCTTTTTTCCTCCCAAATCTGTGACTTTAAACACATGTGTGCAGAACCACTTTTCATGACAGGACTTTTTCTTTGATATTTTAGTTGTTTTATAAGTCTTTCTGCCCAGCTAGATACTGCTCTCTCTGTGATCCAGGACTACAAGGTCCTCACCTGGCTTCTACAGGGCTTCTATGACAAGAGTCAGTGCAGTCCGTGGGGAACACAGGAGGGGACCTGGCTGACGCTGGAGAACCCGACTCCAGTACCAGCAAACATCCTGTTGAGAGTTCTACATGGAACTCGTGATCCAAACTCACTTTAGACTAGTACCAGGAAGAGATATTTGCTGTAAACTAAGAAAGTGATGGATAAGCAGAAATGACCCTAGCTACTGAGACCACTGCACACAGCCAGGTATTGGGAAAGACGGGCCAGATCAAGCGCTGGCACTGGGTGCAAATGCTGAGCCTGGCAGGGTTCTCCTCTGCACGCATCGATCTCACAGGCTTGAGTTCTTTTAGGATCTATTGGTGGCCCCGTATTTCAAAGAGCTCATCTGCCCTGCTGCTTTGCAGGACTAGTTGTCCTTTCCAGGCTGGTCCAACCTGTAGGCACGCGACTCTGCCCCAGGGCATAAGGTTTTCTGCTGGTTTCTTCTGAAAGATCTAGCTACTGACCAGTGCTCTACAGGCTATGAGCTGTTCGCCAGTGGAGGTGACAGATGGCTCTTATCTGTCATCCCTTCCTCCCTCGGTTCCCTTGGGAAGCCTACGTCACCGTCCTTTGAGGAAGCACTGGAGGAAGGCAGGGAACTCTGGCCGGGAAGACCGAGTGCGCTAGTCCAGGTAATGATCCGACCCGCGTCTGTGACTAACTAAGGCTCTAATGAAGGTATCTGGAGACAGAAGGGGACACAGAGGAAACTCTGAGTCCCCATCCAGAGTATCTGAGCCTTTCACAGCATTTTTATTTTAAAGAGAGAGAGAAAGAAAGAATCGATTTTAGTTTTTCATGTGGCTTTTGTGGCTCTGACACTTCCTTGGGTACATGGTACTGGGGCTTGAACCCGTGTCCCCACATATGCCAGGCAAGAGCCATAACCCCAAGCATGTCTTTAACCACAGAGACAACACCGCAGTTTTCACACCTTCAAACCACTTTTGCGAAGGTGGTATGGTTCCCACAGGGGTGGTTCTCCCAGGTGCCAGCCCTGGTCTTTCTCATAGCCAGATAGAATCCGTCAGCGTTCAGCCACTCTGGCTGTTCAAGTGATCCTTCAAACTCAGCAAGAAGGGTGACTTAGCGCCACCTGCAGGCGCCATAGGCTGCTTCCAGCGCGAGGCCTGTGGCTGCCAAGTCTCCAGCCACTCAAGCCAGGAGAGGCTGAGCAGCTGCTCTGTCATAGGGCACTCGATGGTGCTGACGTCCCTCAGAGCCCAAGATGTCCAAATGTCCCCCAACACTCTTTATGCTGGTGAGAAGGCCACTCCTTTGGGTGGACGGAACATTCAGGGGGTAGAGATCTCCAGGTGGGAGGAAATCAGGGGTCCTCTTAAGAAAGCTGCAAGGAGTCTGGGCTCCCGTCCTCAGTGTCCGCGTCACCACCTTCTCACAGGCTTCTCACTGGGGCGGACGTGGGGTTCGTAGCTGTGACATGCAGGTGCAGCTGAGCTGGGGGAATGTGGCCTCTCATCGCGTCTGTGTCTCTGTGGAGCATTCCACCGGGAAATTAGGGACGAGGCTGAGAATTTGGTCACGTTATTGAGACTCAACGTCACTGACCGTTCTACCACCTCGTAGCAAACCACAGCCATTTGTTACCACCAACCCACCTGCTTCACGTTTGTTAGGTGACTGTAGTTTAATGGGCAAATAGAACCAATCTGTCCCGTAGGTTCCTAGTCACGTGTGACTACTGAGCCCTCACAATGCAGCTGCCCCAATTGGGATGTGCTGCAGGTATAAAATGCACACTGGGGTGGGGCCTGTAATCCCAGGAGGTTGGGAGGCTGAGGCAGGAGGATTGCAAATTTGAAAGGCAGCCTCAGCAACTTAGTGAGGCCTTAAGCAATTTGGCCAGACTCTCTGTCTGGGAATGTGGCTCAGTGGCTAAGTACCCCTGGGTTCAATCCCCTGTACCCAAAACAAAACAAAACATAACAAACACTGAGCCTCGAGGATAAATTGAAAAAAAAGAAAGAAAAAAGATTGCATGTGAAAGTGATGAAATTTTAATATGCAAGTTCAATAAAGTATGTTACTAAATTCACCATTTTTGTTCTTTTAACGTAATTACTAAAAATGAGATAACATATGGGGTTTACATTTGGGACTTGTTCACATCAAACAGTACTACATAGAAAATACAAATAGTTCAAAACTCAACTAAGAAGAATAGCACCAAAAAATACTGCGTAACTACTTATAGCTCACCGATCTCCAAAATTCTCTCCCCTTAACAGACAAGAAAAGCAGAATCTGTTCAGACACTTGATATACACGGCATGGACCTCAAAGGTTTAAAATTTACCCGATTTTTGTTCTAGGTAACTATTGAGAGTGAGATTCTAAAAGAAAACCACCAGAGCCATGTTTGACTTGGAAAGTACTTAACATTACTGCTCAAAACAAAATAGCTACTTTTAGAACACAAAGCATTGAATTTTGGAGACGTTCCTAACATCAGCTCCCATGTGAATGATAAATCCAGCACTCAAGGATTTTAAAAAAATGAACAAGAAAGTATCTGTCACGCCCTTCATCTCAGAGAAATCTCCAGGCCTCGACAGAACAGGCCAGGACCGTATTTCAAGCTATGAGCTCCTTCATGAAATTTCTAGAGGACAGCTTTCTGTATTAGTCTGTTCAGATGCTGTAACAAAACATGCCCATGGTGATTTATAAACAACAGAAGCTGCATGCGTCCTGTTTGCCCTGTAACATGCTCTTCTAAGAACGTCATGTGCTAACTCACCTGACCTTTCACCTATTGTCATCCTCTCTGTTTTTTAGATGAGGCAGTGGGGTCACTGAGAACTGGTCCAGGGTCACAGAGGGGCACAGGGGGATGGGCTGGCCCCAGAGCCACTGCACAAACACTGCACAGCCTCTTTGGTTCAGAAGCCCTGTCAGTCCACTGAAAGGCGCCCTGAGCTCTGCTGGGAGCCCCTGCCTCACTCAGCACCAGCAGGCCCAAGTGGCCCTGTCAGAAATAGCATAGCCACAAGTTTGCCAAAGTTACGCAATTAAGCACAAGTCACCTCAGCGCATCTCTGAAGGTTCCAGAAAGGGACATAATCACTTGAAAGCTTCGGTTGTCCTCTGACACACCTGCTCTGTACAATAGCTGCTGCCCTGTGTGCCAGGCCTCTGCTCACGTGATCTCAGGCACAGGCAGCGTGGTCACCTTCATCAGGTAGGTGAGGACACTACGGATCAGAAAGCTCTGCCCGAGCCACATCCCAGACCCCAAATATACCTATTACCATGATCCTTCCTCAAGGACTCTATGGTCTGTTCAGTGCCTGCGCGAAAAAACTCAAAATTCAGCCTGCCTTTCAAAATCCTCAATGCAAGGTTTGGATGCAACTTGTATAAAATCAACACCACAAATGACAGAAGCAAAGAGCTTTCCAGAGTAAAATTTCTATATACTAAGGCACAAGAGTTAGTATTAGTCTACATTAGATTGTTTAAAATTAGGATGCATGTTGTAATCCATACAACCACCACTAAAATAACTAAAATATAGGTACAGTAAGAAAAAAAAACTAAAAAATGAACTTAAATGGCATGCTTAAAAACATTTAACACAAAAGAAAGAAGTAATGGACAAGTGGAACAAAAATGATATAAGATGTAGGAAATAAATAGCTGTCCAACTGGACCCAATTGTTACGGAAACACACTGCTTATTCAAAGATAGAAATAGGTTCAAGAAAAGGAAGGGAATAGGTGTCAAAAAGAATTGGAGGGTTATATTGATATCAGATAAAATGATTTTAAAGACTTTTTTAAAGATTAAAAATATGTGGAGAGGGGGCTGGACCGGTGGCTTGGTGGTTACAGCGCTTGCCCAGCATGTGCAAGTACACGGGTTCAAACACCAGCACCCACATATACAACCAAGTGTCAGAGCAACGAAAGCCACCTGAAAAACTCAATAAAAATTGATTTTCTCTCTCTCTCTCTCTCTCTCTCGCTGTGTGTCTTTCTGTCTCTCTCTCTCTGTCCTCTCTCCTCTCACTGTCTTTCTCTCTTTAAAAAAATATGTGGAGAGATGAGAGAGCAATTCATAATCAGCAGCAGTACTTGAGCAGTAGGACCAAGCCCCTCGGCCTCTCAGATGTCTACAGAAGACGCCACCCAGCAACAGCAGAGGACACCCATTTCCAGTGCCTGTGGACATTTCCCAGGACTGACAACGAAACAGGCCATTCTGAACAAACTCAAAAGAACTGGAATGTGCAGGCATGGTTTCCCATCAAAATGGAAATACTTGATATATAAATAAATTGGAAAAATAGAAAAATATTGTAAAGTTCACAGATATTTGGGAATTAAAGAGTATATTTTTAAGTAAGGGTCAAAGAATAAATTGCAGGGGAAATTGCAAAGTATTTTAAACACAATGAAAAGGACAGCACAACGTATCAAAATTTGTGGTTTTCAGATAAAACACAGCTTGAAAGGAATTTATACTTTTAAATGTTTATATTTTTAAAAAATCAGGAAAGAGGCTGGAGCAGTGGCTCGGTGGTTGCGGTGCTTGCTTGGCATGTATAAGTACATGGGTTCCAACCCCAGCCCACGTGCATAACAAAGTGTCAGAGCAATGAAAGTCACATGAAAACTAAATAAAAATTGCTTCTGTCTTTCTCTCTCTCTCTCACTGACCCTCTTTCTTTAAAAAGAAAAAAAAACATTAGGAAAGCTCCCAAGGTAATTATCTAATTTACATCTTAAGATTTTTGGAAAAGAGAAAGAAAGTAAACCCAAGGCTACAGAAGAAAGGAAACAATGACAATTAGAGCGAAAACCACTGAATTTGAAACCAGAAAAACTATAGAGAAAAATCAACGGTGAAACCAAAATCTGCTTCTTCAGAATGATTGACAAAACTCGCCAACCAGATTTAACCAAGGAAGGAACATACAAAGAAACAGGTAAACAAAACTAGGGCTGAAAGACAGGAAATTACCACTGAACCTTTAGAAATTAAGAGGATTATAAAGGATACTAAAATCATCCTTATGCCAACAAACTGTAAGACTTACATAAAACAAACACTTTCTTAGAAAAACATAAGTTACTGAAACTGACCTAAAAAGATCTGTAACAATAAATGAATTAACAGATAATTTTAAACATTGTCATTGTCACACACACACACACAAAGCCCAGGCCAAGATAATTCCCTTGTGAATTCTAGAAATCATTTAAGAAACAATAATATCAACAATCCACAAATCCTCCAGAAATTAAAAGAATCAAACTGAATAACACTTTAAAAGGATTTTACACCACCCCTGGGCGGCATTTATGCCAGGAATGCAAAGATAGTTTAACATCAAAAATCAATTACTGAAACAGTATCTCACTAGAAGGAAGGACAAATCCACATGGGGAAGAAAACATTCAGGAACTTCCAGCACCCGTACGCGCGGGAAGTCCCCATGAGCCTGGGTAGACAGGAACTTCTGACCGACAAGGGCTCCAGGGAAAGCCAGCAGGGAACACTGCTTTGATCCCATTTGTATAGAATGCCCAGGAGAGGCAACGCTATAATGACGGAAAGCACATCATTGCTGCTGGGGGTGAAAGTGGGGGTGGCTAACCATATATGCACTGTGGGATCCCTCCTGAAGGAAGAACATACTGTGAAACTGCTTTGCAGCAACAGTTGTCCAAAATTGCTAAAATACTTGTATTTGCACATTTAAGAAGTGTAAAAAAAAATCTGACATGCAGAGGAAACCACACACAGTTATTTGAAAAACATCAAAACGTTTGTAAGGGTCCATGTGGCATTGAAGGTAAAAGTCCTGCAGACACCACCCGTTCATCCCTCAATGGACACTCGAACTGTCCCCACTCTTGCAGTGAATGTGGAGTGCTGGCGTCTCCTCCCGGTGACACCGTCTGTCTTGGGTGTTCTATATAGGTCCAGCTTTAATTTTGGGGGTGCCCCCTACGGCTCTCCATGTGGCCACAGTGATTTGCATTCCCACTGCAGCCAGCACTTGCTCTCTCTCGTCTCTTCACCTCAAGGATTCTTCCTGGGGTCAGGAGATGCCTCACATGGTTTTGTGCGTCCCCTGAGGACAGGTGATCTTGAGCACTTCTTGTACACTTGCTGGCCATTTGTGTCTTCATTTGAGAAACATTTATTTAGATCTGTTGCTCACTTTCAAGGAAAGAATGGATTAAATAAATATATGTGGTACAGACGCAATGAAGGAAGAAGGGAAAGCTGACATCTGCCCCGGTGGGTGGAACAGGAGGTGACTCCTGAGCGAGGCAAACCAGCTGCAGAACCACACGAGCACCCTGACAGGTGACCTCACGCATAGCTGACCCGGTGGAGCTTGAGAGTAGGAAGCGGCAAGAGCCCAGAGCCTGAGCAATGGGCACTGTTAGAGTTGCTGTGCGTTTCGAAAAGTTAGAGGAAAGATTTCAAATATTTTCACCAAAAAGAAATAAAAATATTTGGGGAGACAGATGTGTTTGACCTCACTTAATAATTACACGATACAGGGGCTGGAGTGGTGGCTCGATGGTTACAGCACTTGCCTGGCATGCGCAAGTACACGGGTTCAAACCCCGGTACCCATGGACACAACTAAGTGTCAGAGTGAGGAAAGCCATGGGAAAAACTCAATAAAAATTGATTCTCTCTCTCTTACACTGTCCCTCTCTCTTAAAAAAAAAAAACAAAAAACAAAAAATAATTACACAACACATACGTGTATGGCAGGGTCACACAGTACTCCATGAACTGATACAACTTTCATGGTTTCCTCTATCATTTAAATGAAAGAAATTTTAAATATAAAATCTAATTTCATCTTCTTCCAGTCAAGGAGCCTAACAACCTCTGTCTCTCTCGCTCAGCATAACCACTTGTTACCCAGGAACACTCTAGGGACACTTCCCTAGAGTTCCTGTCCCTCGTGTACGCCTAGGCACCCCTGCCCCGTGGCCCCTCGCCTCCTCCTCAGGGTAAGTCTGGACTCATACGCCACCACGCTCCCTGGCCTCAGACCAGGGCAAGTCCTAGTCACGGGCACTGACCCAGTCAAATGTGGCTTCTGAATCCTTCCTCCCCACCAATCCACAGAACAGAGTGGTCTGTGGTTTAACCATAGTCCACCCTCACGGAGACCGAGGTCAGTCTTCACGGGTACTCGATGATGATGGAATAAATAAATAACAACGCTAACCAAAAGGTTAAACTCCTAAAATACATACCTAAATATTTTAAAAATATGTTACGGGGGTAGCAGGCAAACAGCCCAGGCCTGTTTCTTCTTAGTCTGCTTTGTGAAAGCATCCAAGACTGGTAGAAATGAACTCAGCAGGAAGAGGCAAAAGACTCAGTTTATGGGTATCCAACAGCAGCTGTGGAGACCCCAGCCCTGCTCGAATTCCCTCCCCGGCTGCGGCAGGCGGTGGCGTCTGTGAATGGAGCCATGGACTGCTGCAGTCACAATCCATCTTCTTTATAAGCAGACCCTAGCAACTCTGCTTTCTAAAAATAGAAGCACGCATTGTCAGAACCCTTCCCCCTTTTAACTCCTATAATTCTCCCAAATGAAAAAAAATCAGACATGTTCCAGGAGTTTAGACATCAAAATCTCAACCGAACAAGCTGTCTTTTCCACAGGAAATAACTACTCTTGCTAAGGTTTTTATTCTTCAAAGGAGTTCTAAATTGCCCCCTTCTTGTTTTTTTCTAACACATCACAACAGATGACAACCTGCGTCATTCCAGTTTTAGCCACTCTTGATGGGATCTTCCCGTTTCTGCTTCACCCCTTAGTATTGTCTCCAGCAAACATCCGGTGTGGAAAACTCCCTGGCCTCCCTCTAGAGGTTGGGTGCCTCCCTTTCCTGGCTTCACCCACCTCCGTCCTCCTGTAACAAATGCAGATCTGAGTGTCTCAAAGACACCAAGTTCAAGCATTCGAGTTCAGAGGAATGTGGACAGAAAAGGGGGCCACAGGTAAGAAGGTACTTCTGAGATCTGGGATAAAATGAAAAACCACGGTTATTCTTAGAATGCTTCCTGCTTGGCTCGAAACTGGTGGCCCCACCAGAGACAAATCTTCATTGTGCCCTGAAGTTCAAAAGTGCCCCTGACCTAGGGGAATTCATCTTCTGCTCATTTAGCAGGGGAACAGTCCCCAAGTGAATCTCGGATCTTTCTGTTTGGAAGGAGGCTTTGCTTTGGGCATCAGTTGAGATACTTGGAGCTTCGAGCAAATCGCTGAGGTCCAGGTCCTCATCTGCGAAAGGGGAGTGAGTGTCAAAGGTCACCAACCCCTTGAGTGCTGCTTGGAAGTAAATGCTTATTAAATATTTAGTGGTTCGGCTTCGGAACAATGCGTGTTCAAGACATGAGGGCTCTCACACCTACCAAAGCTATTATCAGTCCCTCTGCGTTTCTCAGTAAGCTCTCCCCAGCCCTCTCTAGCAAGAACTGGGTTTCAAAACAGACACCAGTTTTCCAGGGAAAAAGAGAGACCGATCTGTAAACAAACCAAACCCAAAAGGATATTTCTGGAATGTCTTCTGCTATTAAAGCAAAGTACAGGAGAAAGGGAGAAAGCATCATTACGACCCACGCCAATTTGACTCTTGCAAACCTCATTAAATATGTCCTGAGTATATAAAATATATCAGCCCAGGATCACACCATCCTGTGAAGCCCTTCATCTTATTAAGAGCTCACATTAATGCTTCTTTCACATAAATTTTATACCTAGGCAGGCACTCTTGAGAAGGCTCCCAACAGGAATGACCTAAATTAGGGTGACAGAGGCGAAAGATGGATCAGCAGAGCCTGTCTCCACCAGAAGAGGAATGGAGATTCCATCTTCCATTATTGCCCCATTGTGATGTGCTAATGCCATCTCTGAAAAGCTCCCTTCCTGCGGCCTTAGGCTCCAGGGACTGCAAAGGTGCAGGGTTTCAAACTCCACAGGAATAAGCCCAAACTCCAGAGTGAAGGTTAAGAGGCCCTTTAGGACCCCAGAGGTGCCTGCCCTACCTTGCAGACAAGCAAAATGAGGCCCAGATACCTGACATGCCTGGGGTTAGAGATACTGAGGCCCATGCTAGGATTTTGAGAAAGAACAAAGCTGATATAAGGAAGATATTTAGCGGAACAGATCTGACCAAAAGACATATGTTAAATGAACTTTTTCTAGAACACACATGGTATTTTATCACCTTAGGTGACACTGTCCCCACTAGCCTTAAGGCGCTCAGCCTCAAGGATCAAAGGCAAGGCTGGTTGATGAGAGCCAAGCCACCCACAGTAGGACCCAGGAGGTTTGCAGATTCGTCTTTCTGCAAGCTCTGCAGCTCTTCCTCCTCAACTCACCAGCTTCCTGCACTGGCAGCTACATCAAAGCCAGATTCCTAAGGAGCCACTCCCCTGTCATCACCTCCCTAGGCACTGGCCCTGGGCTCTCTACTGCTGCACAGTGCAAAATGAGGAGCTTAAAACACCGTGCTGGGCTCCGACCCACACCAACTCCCATGCAGCTGTTCTGAGATCGGGGCAGAAAGTGACCAAGGACCAAGAGACAGCCAGGTTTAAAACGTGGTTACACCACTTACTCGTTGTATGATCGTGGGCAGTTATTAGTGAATCCCTGTGCCTGTTTACCCTCTCGGAAGTGAGGAAAACAGTGGGTGCTTTTGTGGGGACATTGTGACAACTGAGTAGCTAACATGTGCAGGTGCAGGAGTCTCGCCTAGTGCACAGCAAGTCCTCCGGAACTCTATGCCACCCTTCCCGTCCCTAACGTGTTAGGCAGCAGTTTGTAAATAGGGAGTATATTTTTCTGACTTAAATTTATTTGAATTCTGCATTAAAAGGTCCCTAAAATGGCACAGAGTAGAAAATCTGTTTCAGGAAGTGTTTTGCCATCTCGGAAAAATTTGCATTTAATGCTGCGACACAAGCATCACGAAGCAGCAATACTGTGATGCACGGAACTTCAGGACACTGCTGAGCGTGTCAGTGGGGCCCAGAAGGACAGCTGTTGCTGTGGCATGATTCCGAGTACAGGAGGTGACTGGAGTAGCCAATCAGAAAGCAAAACGATGCTCCCAGGTGACTGGAGTAGCCAATCACAAAGTGAAACAGTGCTCCAAGGCTGGGAAGGTGACTGGAGTAGCCAATCAGAAAGCAGAACGATGCTCCCAGGTGACTGGAGTAGCCAATCAGAAAGCGGAACAGTGCTCCCAGGCTGGGGAGGGAGAGGAGCTATTGCTCAGTGTTGTGCTGTGGTTACTGCGTTAGAGCACCTGATGCTGGGCACTCATGAGGAGAAGGGGCTTTTTCAGCTTATGGTTTTGGAGGCTGAAAGTCCAGACATCACACGGGGGGCTCTGGCAGGCCCCTGGGCTGCTTCGCCCCTGGGGTGGTGTCACAATGGCAGGAGAGCTGTCCTGGTGACCACCGTCTTGGGGACTCTCTCAGGGTCCCACAGCGCTGCCTGAGACCCTGGACCTAAGGACCTTCCCAGGCTCCACTTCCTAAAAGTGCTGCGGCAGCAACCTCCCCCGCCGAGCTCCCAGCCTCCCGCCCAGGGCCCCTTGCAGCCGCGCACTAACCATGCCAAGCGCAGCCGCAAGCAGAGCTGCGCTTCGGGAAGATGAGAAGCCTGCAGACGGGCGGCGTTGACGCTTAGGTAATAGTGCCTCTGTGGTGTACGCTGAGAATGGTCGGAATGGCACGCTTTGTGTTGTGACATTTTATCACAGTAAAAGGTTGTGTTCAGAAATCACAGGAACGCAGAACATATCTAAATACAGTTTTCCCCGATTAGATTACTTTGGAGCTCTTAAAAGCCCGTTTGCAGCGTGTTCTCTTTCCCGTGTTCCCAGGCGAAGGCCACCTTTCAATCCTGTTTTCAGTGCGTGACCTCACATTCCCTAGGTGCTATGGCTCATCCAGCTACCGAAATGAGCCTCAGTGGTAGCGAGGCAGAGAAGCAGAGCCGTGGCAAACGCCCGAAGCTGGCTGGGCTCCCGCGAGCATTGATAGTGAGCACCAATGGAGGGGATTTCACTGACCTTGCGGAGCTTCTGCGGAGTTGGCATTTGATTGATGCGGTGACAGCTTCCTCAAACCCTGTACCATGGCGGTGCTCTTCGTTGTAAAGTCATTCGAGAAAGTTGGGGGATGAGGATTAAAAAATACTTCGTTGACGTCCCAAGGACACCTATTTTGACAGAATAATGCCCCTCACTTTGGGATCATTTCCTTGGGAGAAACACACACACACACACAAACACCACTTCTGGGGACACTGCGGGCTCTGCAGGTCCCTGGGATTCGTTAAAGGTCAAGGAAGCAGGGACCTGCACACACATTTGTGCACCGCATGGGACACATGTCCAGCAGTTCAACTGGGACAGCCTCAGACCAGAAACATTGTAACATTTTTCTGCTACTGGAGGGGAAGACCAAACAGCTGCTTCAATTCACATTTTCCTTTTCCGATTGATGCGAGCTCTCCCCTTGGAATGCCTGCGCTGCCCAGCTCTGACCTTCCAATTCATTTTCTTGGAAAAGTCTACACATGAAGCAATACCTGCGACTCTGCCTGTCATGGAGGGTCCCCCAAGGGTATTTTGCATTGAAGCAAGTCATTGACTAGCAGACTGATAGCTTTTTGTCTCCTGAGCTCATTGACTAAGAAAGTAGTCCACGCACAGGCAGCCTATTCTGGCAACAACCCCGGGGGAAAGCCCATTGCCACCCACTCAGTCGTGGCCCCAGAGGGCTGTAGAGCAAGACACCGTGGGGTGCAGAAACTAGCATGCCAGTTCTATAGGTCTTGATGGAAAAGTAAAAAAAAAGAAAAAAAATTAAAAATCACATAAGCTACCTGCTTAGGAGATATGTGCGAAGGTACCCACTGTCATCTCTGAGCGGAAGAGAGGAAGAAATCAGGACTGCTGGTAAACTGTGTTCACTGCGTGGCTACCTTGCCTTATTAGGTAAAAATCCAGAACAGAAGGGACTTCACACCGACATTTTGTGATTCAGAGAATACGACCGCCCATCCTTCGGGGATCATTGGTGCTCAAAACCACACACACGAAATGCTGCCTTCAAATACTCCCTCGAATGGTTAGATGAGATCTTTTTCCTTGCAACTTCAATTTAAAAATGCTTAATTGAAATTAAACATTTGCAAAAACCAAGTGTTTAATTTCAACGTAGAACTGTGTTTAAATACAAAGGATAAACATAGCCCTGCACCAGGTGCTATAATTGTACCTTGTTTTGCAAATATTTCCACTCTAGCCTGCACACATACAGTATGGTTAGGAGGACAGGACGAGGAACGTGGGATTGTGTTTCTCTTTACAACTTGATAAACATCCAGCCTTCCTTCTACTGCTGAGATCTGCAGCTGTAGTGCATCCTTAGCACGAATTTTAATAATCTGATTCTATTTAAAATTGCTTCCTTCCTCTGTATACCTATTCCTTTTGAAAAAAATTAACGAGTGTTTAAAATTTGGGGATTATTGTAGCGGGTGAGAAACAATTCACTCACACACTCAGACAAAATTCCTCGTGCTTTAAGATGACAGAAAAAGGCTGAAGTTACGGGGAAAGCTCTGGGTGCGATGTTGGAGTCGTGAGTAACTTTCGCCGTAGGAGTCTCTGGTTTTAAAGCTGTGATTTGAGGATAAGTAATGCTTTCATTTATCCCTGCTGCATCATCTCCACATCATCGCAAAGTGTTTGTTTTGCAAAGACACCACCGAGATGGGAAGAGCAGACTAGTGGACCCGTTTTACAGTTGAGGATGATGACGCTCTTAGAGACAGGTGAACAGCCACAGTCACCTTAACTTGCAATGGCACTGAGACTGGACTTGCGGTGACAGGTCCCTCCACCAGAAGTAGAGTCACTTCCAGCAGCCAGCCTTGCTGAGCACTGCCAGGACCAGCCTCCTGGAGCAGAACCCAAAGACATGTCCATCAGCTGACTAGCCCAGCAGCATCGAGGCCTGAGGTCTCCAGCCTGGGTCCTGCCCCAGCTCCCCAGGTCCCTGGCTTCCTCCTTTTGCCCTCCAGTCCAGGCACAGAGCAGCTCCGTGCCCTCTTGAGCCCTCCCTCCACTGCTTCAGTGCCTCTCCACGTGCTTAGCCAGAGCCCTCTGATAGTTTCTCCCCATGAAAATACACAAGTGAGTCTGTCCTCTGGAGGGCAGACCATTGGCCCTGACCACACAGACATGTTCCTGAAGAAGAACCACCACTTATTTGCAAAAATCTCTACCGATTTCACAACGCCCCACAGCAAGGTTTCAAGTCTAGTCCGACTCAAGAAAGTGAATGTCTATCACATGGCCCGGTATTCCTAGAGACTGGTATAGCCACCCTCGGGACAGCAGCGAGTCATGGGTTCCTGACATGCTCCCGGCTCAAGTGTAAACAGCGTCTCCTCAGGGACACTTTAGAAGATGGGGCCACCTCATCACCACAGCTGAGACCGTAGAGTGCCACGCAGTTCCTCTGTATCCGTGTTCTTTAGTTATCTCAATTCCACACCCATGGTTGAATCCAGGGTACAAAACCCTGTTCTTATGGAATGGCGAAAGGAATCCTGTTAATCTATTACAGATTTAAACATCAAGTTCAGGAACAAAGCCAAATGTGCTTCAACTTTCTGAAGTTTCAAGCTGGCCCATATTTTGTGCTGTTTTAACTAACATCCTATTCTTAAAGATTTCAAGAGGTTCATGATACTTGGATAAGAACTAGTCATAGAAAAGTAATATTCCATTATGTGTAAATGAATCAGAAATATAGGGACTGCATTTCCCTTGAAACACAGGGATTTAAAAGTCAGTGGGAAAGGCTGGAGTGGTTGCTCAGTGATTACAGCACTTGCCTGGCATGATGCGGGTTCGAACTCTAGCACCACATACATAACAAAGTGTCGGAGCAATGAAGGCTGCATGAAAAATTAAATGAAATTGATTCTCCCCTCTCTCTCTCCATATATATATATCCATCTGTCACTGTTCCTCTCTTTAAAAAAAAACAAAAACAAAAAGATCATTAGGGGGCTGGAGCGGTGGCTCAGCAGTTACAGTGCTTGCCTGACCTGCACAAGGACATGGGTTCAAACCCCAGCACCGTGTACACAACAAAATGTCGGAGCAATGAAAGCCACATGAAAAAGCTAAATAATAATTGATTCTTTCTCTCTCACTGCCCCTCTCTCTCTTAGGTCAGTGGGAAGCTGGGTGTGGTGGCACACACTTGTAATCCCAATGACTTGAAAGGCTGAGGCAGGAGGATATCAAGTTTGAGGCCAGCCTCAGCAGCTTAGGGCCCTATATCAAAATAAAACGGACTGGGGATGGGGCCCACTGGCTAGGCACCCCGGGTTCAATCTGCAATACCAAAACAAACAAGCAAAGTTCGTGAGAAAACTGCCAACGCACGGTTAGGGTTTTACTGAAACGCGGGGTCAGAAGAACAGCAGACATTCACCCACTGCAGAGTGGAGAGAATTCCCCAGCGCTTGACCGCAACAGCACGCTCCGGTTTCAGACAGAAGCTTCACCTACAGACGCACTTTCGGTCCCAGAAACCTCTGTGATCACCACCTGGGCAGCCAACGGAAATGTCAGCACGGGTGCCGTGTCCTAGGCCCCTCCTGCAAGCTCCACTTGACAACTGGGAAACAGCAAGGAAGGGCGAGTCACAGCCTGATGTGATGATGACGTTTGAGAGGACATAAGGACTGAGCATGTGATGTGGAAAGAATGCGTCTTTTCAAAGGACCCCCACAGTAAGCAGAGCACCCAGCACACTCCAGAGTGGTGTCTTTGAACTGGGGACCGTCACTGGGAGCTGCCAGCCACCATGGCTTGTGAGCGGTAAGCGGACAGGCCTGTCGTGCTGCCCAGGGCTTGAATGCAGGTCCAAGTGGGCTGAGTGGGATGTCCAGGCCCAGGCAGTGAACTCCCATGGGCTTGAAGATCACTACTGGCATTGTCCTGAGCCCTTTTAAAAATGGCAGGAGCCACGGTGGATCGTGATGGTTGATGGACCTTAGCTTACCTGTGTCAGAATCACAGGTTGCTTAGCCCAAGGGTCTGAGATTCAGGTCTGGGGTAGCAGGTGCCTAAGAATTTTCATTTCTAATCTGTTCCCAGACCATGCAACTGGGCACACACCAAGACGCGGGCTCAGGTGCAAAGACTAAACCACAGGTGCACCTAAACCACAGATGCGTCCCTCAGCATCCTAGAAAGGGCTCAGGGCTCCAGCTCTGCTTTGTCCCATAACAGAGCAGAACTTCTTCAGGACTTTGTGGATTACAGATAGAATACAAATTTTACATCACAGCCACTGGGAAAGAGTTCTCTTCCTTCCTTCCTTTCTTTTTTTAAGAGAGAGTGAGAGGAGTGAGAGAAAGAGAGAGAGAGAATCAATGTTATTTATTTCTTTCATCTGGCCTTTGTTTCTCTAACACTTAGTTGTGTATGTGGTGCTTGGGCAGGAACCTGGGTCCTTGTGCAAGCCAGGCAAGTGCCGTAACCATTGAGCCACTGCTCCAGCTACTATGAGTGTTTTCTTTTTAAGAGAGGGGCGGGAAGAGAGAGAGAGAGAGAGAGAGAGAGAGAGAGAGCGAGAGAGAGAATCAATTTTATCTAGTTTTTCATGTGGCTTTCATTGCTCCAACACTTCATTGTGTACGTGGTGCTGAGGTTCGAACCTGCATCCTCCTGCATCCCAGGCAAGCACTGTAACCGCTGAGCTACCTCACCAGCCCCCTATGAATGCTTTTTAAATGAAATATGCATACCTGCCAGAGTTTTATAATGAGTAAATTGAGAGTGATTCTTTGTGCCCTTTAGCCTTCTGTCGAGGGCTAGTTTTCAGAGCTTCAAGTTAGTCTGACAGTTCAGGGTCCCAGATTGACCAGTGCCTAGAGTTCTTTGATTTCACCTGTTCCTGGAGAGACACACACCATGATGTTCCAGTGGCCAGGTTTTGCTGTCCTCGCCTTGCCACCCACTGCCTGCGGCCCCTCAGTTCACAGAATGTCACATGGACTGATCTTGCAAGCTGAACAGAACATGGTGTTTTGCAGGAATCATTCCTATAAGCTCCGCAGCAAGAGTCCCACCCTGTGTTAAAGAGTCCTCCAGATCAAGAGACCAGTTACCTTTGTGTCTCTCCCTCTTGAGGGTAACAGCACAAAGTGTGTCAATAAAAACTGCACTGTTTGCGCCCCAAAAGGCTCGTTTCTGATCCCTCCATCAGCTGGACCTCCAGGTCCTTCTGTTGGTCTTCTGTTTCAGCACCGCTGCCCTTGTGTCTGGAACAGCAACACCATCGCCATTCTGATTTTTAAAAAATTAATCTACAGCAGAAGTTTTTGGAGTACACGCCTATAAATTTCAAGGCAAATGCAGATTGGTGTAACCAGCACCAAGGTTCAGAACCGTAGCAAACCACCAAACCTTCTGCACAGCACTCCTTCCAACTCACACCCCTCCCCACCCCCTCAAACCTGGACCTACTCCCAGCGCTACAGTTTTGTCCGATCAAGGACACTGTAAGTGGAATCACACCGCCTAAGAGTTTTGACCCCAACTGTGTTTCTTTAGCATTATGCGTGGAGGTTCATGTGGGCTGGGGCACATCTTGATAGTTTCTTTTTCTTTTTTTTTGAGAGAGAGAAAAGAAACAGAGCCAATTTTATATACTTTTTTCTTCTGGTGCTTACTTTTCTGACACTTAGTTGTGTATGTGCTGCTGGAGATCGAACCCTGGTCCGTGCACACACCAGGCAAGTGCTCTCCCGCTGAACCAGCACTCCAGCCAATAGTTCATTTCTCATTACCAGGAAGTCCTCTGAAGTAAGGACATGTCATTGTCTGATTATCCATTATTCTGATGATGGGCATTTGGGATGCATCCACTTTGGAACGATCGTCAATAGAACGTCTCAGGAATTTGTGGGCAGATTCTGAGCATGAATGTAAGTTGTCATTTCTCGAAAGTGAACATCTACTAGGAAATCACTGAACAACAGGGTAAGTGGATGCTGCTGTATAAGAAACCACTGCTTCAGACCACAGTTCTTTATTCCCATTGATAATGTCCGCAAATTTCAACTGCTTCTCTTTCTCACCAGTGCTTGGGGTCGTCTGCATGTGTAATTTAGTGTACCAGATGTGTTGTTAAATCTCATCCAGACTTTAGCTGTATTTCCTTCATAGATAATAATACTGAACTTCTTTCCAGGGTCAAGTTTGCCTTTTATATATTCTTTTTGGTAGATTGCCCAATTTTTGTGCATTGTAAAATCTCTCACTCTTGAGTTTTGGATTCTTTATATATTTAGGCTATAAGTCCCTTGTGAAACATGTAATTTTAAAGCATTTTATCGCACATTATACAGTGATTTTCATACTCTTAATGCCTTTTGCAGACCATTTTGATTTTGATGATGTCCAACTTTTCTCTTTTGTGGATTATTTTTTGGTGTCTGTTACATCTAAGACCTCTTTATCTAACTCTAGATGACAAAGTTTTCTTCTGATTTCTTCTAAAATTTTGCAATTTTATATTTCTCTTAGGACCCATTAAGTTAATGGCTACAGAAGGTGTGAGACGTAGATCAAGGTTTATTTCTTTGCATGTGGATATCCCATTGATCCAACTCCCTTTGTGTGAGAGACTATCTTTTCTCTAAAGAGTTCCTTTTCTGCCTTTGGGAAAGCATCAGCAGACAGACTTTTGCGAGTTTAATCTTGACCCTCCCCATTCTGTTCATCTGTGTGTGACAGCAGGACCGTGCCCTCTCTACTGCAGCAATGCACTAAGTCTAAAATTGGGAAGGTGATTCCTCTGCTTTCATTCTTTTACCACAACTATTCTTGGCCATTCTAGATCCTTTGCATTTTTACACAAATTTTAGAATCAGTTCTTCTATACCTATAAAAAACCCATGATTGGATTTCAAAAGGCGTTATATTAAATCTAATGATCATCTGGGACAGAATTAACATCTTTATGGGGAAAGTGGGAGACTATGTTGACTTCCAATCCAAAAACATAAGATATATCTCTACAGTTCATCTTTGATCTCTTCCTTCAGTGTTTTCTAATTTTCAGCTAGATACTAAGGATCTTTCTTTAGGATTCTACCCAAGTATTTCTTTTTATGGTGGCTCTTATAGACCGCATTTAAAAATTTTGGTTTCCCATTTTTCACTGATAGAATTTAGAAAAACGAGATTCTCTATTAATTGAATACCCTGTGTCTTTGACAGACTCACTTATTTCTGGGAGCATCTTGCATAGGTACACACAGTACGTCGGTAATGGTAGCATCTGTGAACAGATGAGAAATTTCTTTCTTTCTTTCCAACGTGAACACCTTTGATTTCAGTTCCTTGCCTGATTGCACTGGCTATGATTCCCATTATGATTTTTGAATACAAATGAGTAAACTAGACAACTCTGCTCTTTCCCCGTCCTAAGGGGAAAACATCCCAGGGTAGAACTGGAGGATGTAAAGCTAAGGGAAATAAGCCAGACACAGAAAGATAAGTACTGTGTGTCCTCCCGCATGGTGGGAGCGAAATGAAAAGATGGCCTGAAAGTAGAAGAGGGGCTGTTAGGGCTGGGAAGAGGCCGGGGGGGCGGAAGGGTGGATGGATGTGATGACACTTGTGGTCTGTTCATGGGTGGAATCACCACAGCAAATCCCATTACTCTGCACAATGTGTGCTGCAATTATTATAAAAGTAGCATGTTAAGGAGGATGCTAGCAATAGGTTTCTACAGTTTCTGCATCAGACGGGAATTCCATTCTTGCTGTACTGAGAGATTTTGATCAAGAATGGGTACTGAAGTTTATCAAATCGTTTTCCTGCATCAACTGATAGTTAGATGTGGATTTTCTTATTTAGACTGTCAACATGGTAGATTGCATGCATTTTTAAATACTGAACCAGACTTGCAGGTCAAAAGTAAGTCCCTAAAGGCTGTGGTATATGTGTTTGCTTTCTATCACTGGGACAAAATGCCTGAGAAAATCGACTTATAGGACGAGTTATTTGGTTCACAATTTCAGAGGCTTAACTCTGTGGCCAGCCTCATTGCTTTCGAGTTAATGATGGATGATGGCGCAGACATCAGGACTGACAGCAAAGCATGTGGCCGAGGGGGATGCCCAGGTCACCACAGCCAGGAAGCAGAGGGAGAGTTAGGATTGGGCTGGGGACCAGTTACACCCTCTGAGGACACAGCCCAGTGACCACTTCCTGTCACAGGGCCCACCTCCCAGTCTCCAGCACCCCCCCCCCATTAGCACTACCAGCCTTCCAGAGGAGCCTTGGGGGGACTTTCCGGATGCAAATGACAAGAGTGCGGATTCCCTGCAAACTGGTAAGTGTGACTGCCTGACATATTCTGAGGGTTCCTGCACCTACGTTCACGAGAGGTATCTGTCTCTTCTCCCTTCTTTAGTTTCAGTATTGAAGAAATCTGATGTCCTAAGATTTATGGTGGAGGAGTTTCCCTCCCTTCTCTTGCCTGGAAGACATTGGGTGTATCTTTGTTCTTTACCTGTTTGGTACAACGAGCCAGTGAAATTACTGGGGCCTGAAGATTGCTGCGTCAGGTTTTCGAGGGAGTTCAACTCCCTTAATTGTAGGAGGGCCTTCAAGCTACTGGCTTCATACTGGAAGGTCTTAGCGCTTGAGTGCTTTGGGGAAGCAGGGTGTATTAAATTGTTGAACTGGGGCTGGAGCGGTGGCTCACCAGTTTCAACACTTGCCTCACATGCGCAGGGACACAGGGTCAAACCCCAGAACCACATATACAACAAAGTGTCGGAGCAACTAAAGTCACATGAAAAACTAAATAAAATTGATTCTCTCTCTCCCTCATTGTCCATTTCTGTCTTTAAAAAGAAAAGTTGCTGAATGTACGAGCTTTGATGGTTTGCACCACCCTCTCGGCCTGTTGAACTCTACAGCGATATTTTCTTTTTCATTCTTGATATCAAGAATCGTTTTCTCTTTTTTTCCATTGTCACTTGTGTTATAGAATTATCAATTCCATTGACATTTTCAAATATCCAGTTTTTAACTTTATTGAACATCACTATATTTTCCTTTTTATTTTTTAACCCAGAGGCTCTTAACCCAGTGTTTTAGGGGGTTTTTTCCTAATTTTTTAAATTTTAAGACAGTGTCTCACTGGGGCTGGCTTGCAACTTGCGATTGAACACTATTTTTGCTTTTAAATCTCACTGATTTCCTTGTATTCTTCTTCTTCCTGCTTGTTTTAGGTTATTTTTTCTCTTCTTGTTTCTTAAGGTAGAAACTTAGGTTGCTTATTTTAGAATTTTCTTCTTTTCTAACATAACATTTGATATTATAAATTTCATTTCAGCACTGTTAGATTCTGTTAAATTGGTCTTTGTGTGAAATATATTGGAATTTCCTTTGCAGTTTCCTTTTGGATCAGTGGCTCATTCAGAGGTGTGTTGCTTACTCTCCAAATGCCTGGGCCTTTTCTCTTGCCTTTGTCTTCTTGGTTTCTGTGTAATGCATTATGGCCAAGGAGCATGTGTGGTGCGGCTTCAATTATTTTAAACATGTTAAGGTTTTCTTTATGACCCAGGACACCACTCTCTTGGGTTGTTTTATGAACTCTTCAAACGTGCTCTTCTGGGGGCTGGAGCAGTGGCTCAGCAGTTACAGTGCTTGCCTGGCATGCATGAGGATGCAGGTTCAATCCCAGCACCACATACACAATGAAGTGTAGGAGCAATGAAAGCCCCGTGAAAACCTAAATAAAACTGATTCCCTCTCCTCTCTTTCTCTCTCTGTGTCTCTCTTTAAAAAAAGACGACGAAGAAGAAGCTCTTCTGTTGGCTTCTCTAAACGTCCGCTGGGGCTGCTGTTGGGGTCTGCGCCTGCTGGTTTCTGTCTCCTGGGTCTCTAGGCTTCTGCAGCCAGGGATCCTCCAGCCACAGCTCTGGGCGTGTCTCTCTCCTTCCTCTATCAGCTGTTGCTTCATGGATCTTGCAGTTCTGCTCGGTGAGCCAGCACATGGCAGGGGCTGAGGCACAAGGTTTTCTGTGCCCTGATGACAGAGGAAGGGAGAAATGCAGGGTGACCGGAGACCACGGATCCCTTAGTCTCTGCCAGCAGAAGGGACCTTCACTGGATGACTCTTCTCCGAGCATGTGTCACCCAAGCTGTAGTCAGGGGAAGGTGGACTTGAAATCCACATCTGCGTACACAAGTTCTAACTGGGAACTTGGAAATCCTTAGAGAGGACAGGTTTTGTTAATCTAGGTCACAACAGCAGTGACAAGGAAAGGGGCCTGGGTACACACAGCCGCGCTGGGCTGATGGTTTCTAGCACAGGTACGTGAGGGAGGGACACGATAAAGCAGCAGCACTAAAAGCTGAATGTAAAGGCCAACTTGCCGCTTTTCTGCCTGTCCCTGTAAACAATCTCATTAATAAATAATGCATATTGCTTAATGAGAAAAATGATGGTCAGGGTTAAAATGCAAAACATCTTAATGCCAAGCCTTTACGAAAGGTCATCGCCCTTTCTAAACAGTTTTGATGAATCCTCCTCAAGGGAAAGCTGCTTTCCGGTGCACACCCTGAGCATCAGCTCTTCCAACAACCGAGAACACCGAGGTGTACCTTGTCAGGAATCCCAAGTGGTCTCCAAAAGTGCTCAGACAGGTTCATGATGAAGGATCCCGCTGTGTACTCAGAGAGGCTACAAATAGGAGCCATAAAAAAGTACGTAGGAGAAAAGACAGCAGAGGTGCACCGGCTTCTGTGCCGCAGGATCCCGGGGATCCGGGGTCACATCCGGCAAGACTGATAGGACTCGGATAGGAATTCCTTACCGAGATGAGGGCAGGGCTGGGGATCCCCAGGGAACGGACTAGCACAGGAGGTGACCATAGCAGGGGTTCGTTTTGACCTGAGGGGCTGAGGACACAGCAGGCAATAAGGGGAGACCCTCTTCCTCACCCCAGTAGACCTCCACTGAGCCCTGTCACTGTCTCCACCTTCTTCCTACCTGCTCCTATGGACCAAACCTAACATGCTATGGTTGATCCAGAAAAGTCAGCCTCCCAGGGCCTCTCTCTGAGAGCTCTGCACCCTGAGCAAGTTCATTAGCTGGTTCCTCCTCTTTTCTGACCACCTGAGGTGACTCTTACATTCCCAGAAGAGAAGAGGGTAGTCGACTGGAGTGGTTGGGGGTGACCAAACACCTGGAAGTATAGAGAAGAGGGGGATGAGATGAGTGCTTTCCTCTTAGGCATGGCATGGCTAAAATAATTCCACCTCCACTCACCATCTCACACACATGCACACTCACACACCCTGATTTTGCATGTGAAAACATTTCTAGCTTCAGATATATTAGAACGCAGGTCTTAGATCCCCCCAGTGTTACCTGAAGGACTGGGTTCCTGTTAGAAGTTCAAGCCCATCACATGGAGACATCACATTACTTTCTAAGATAGACAAGAGCTATGCATTTTATTTTAATTATTAATGCATTAATATGTAAAATTTATAAAATTAATATCTCACAAGTTCATGGCTTTGACATTCCGTGCGTGCAAGTGTTTCCAAGTCTCACCTGGGCTCTTGATAAAGTACAGTGTTCTCATAATGCCTATTCCTTTGGAGCACATTGGACGGAGTTGATCTAGCAGATGTCTCCTTTCCAATTTGTTCTCGTTATCTACTGCAGCACAGAAAATTATTCCCCAAAACAGAGAGCCCTAAAACAAAAGCAAACTTTAGCATCCCAGTCTCTGTCCATCAAGAATGCAGAGCAGGGCTGGAGCAGTGGCTCAGTGGCTACGGCACTTGCCCAGCATGTGTGATTACACGAGTTCGAACCCCAGCACCACGTACACAATGGAGTCTTGGAACAAGGAAAGCCACATGAAAAACTAAATTAAAAACAATTGATTCTTTCTATCTCACCATCCCTCTGTCCTAAAAAAACAGAAAGAAGAAGAGCAGTTGAGCTGCTTGTTCTGCCTCTGTTTTCCAACAAACCTGGGCTAGAATCACTTAAGGCTTCACTAGGGCCACAGGATTTCCATGTGGTCCTCATAGACTACCGTAGACCAACAGTCTTGAATTCATGAACCATGGATCCTTCCATAGATCTGCTGAAGGTCTTGGTGACACGATAACTGGCTTGCCCCAGGATAAGAACATCAGAGAGAAGAAGGTGCAGACAAGCCCTCGGGCCATCTATAGTCTAGTCATGGATACCACATGTGCACAATGACGTGTGTGATCACAGATCAGTTCTAGTGGAGGGTGTAGGGCCGACCACGGTGGTAATCACCGGAAGCAAGAGGCAGTGCCCGCCATCTTGGAAGCTGACCACATGCACTTGCCCAAGAATAGTCAGGGAGTTAACCAAGGGCACTGCCTAGACCTGATGACCAGCTGCGTTTTACCAATGGAAATCTGATTAAAACATTCCAAGTTTGTGTGTTGCTATATTGCAGGAAAAAATCTTTATATTATATTAAAAGCATACTTAACTATAACTTGTCAAATATTTGACAACCAACAAATCAGTGCTTTTAAAACACTTAGAGAACACAGAATATTTTACACAAGCAAATTCCCTATCGGTACAAGCCACGTGCGCAACTGAATAAATAAAGGCCGTTGATGGAGGAAATTGCTTTGTGGAATCGAGCTGCTTTGGCTTATCATGTTGATGACGCATGCAGCCAGAAAAGGACACAATCCACTTGGTAAAAATCAGGTTATCAAACAGCACACGGACTGTCCTGTTGGAAAAGCAATGGGCATCAAAGAAAGTCTAGATGGGGATGTGCTAACGACGATGGCTCCCTCCGGACGCTCGATGGGGCAGGACTGCTTTCCTTTGGATTATATGTTTTTCTCTATGATATCCACAGAGAACACGCATCAATCACCTTAATGAGAAAAAGACTCAGGCAAAAACGCCCATTGTCTTTTTTTTTTTCAGCTTGCATTAAGGTGCTTCTGCTCCCTAAATTGTCATTTGAAAAATTGTATTTGAGATCAATAAATCATTCTTCCAAACCCAAAAAAGGGTAAGTTGCCTGGGCTCACATTTATTCTCGAGGCCACTGGAAGAGGATTGAGAACAGGTGAAATAAGAGGTAAATTTCATTTGCATGAACTTACTTTTATGTTCAATAAGGTCAAAGGCAAAGGTTTTGTCTCTTTCTGGTCCATAAAATGTGGATTGCTACTTTCAAAGTGCATCGACAGTTGCTCCCGTTAGTCAGTCATATAATCTTACGAGGTACTGACATGATAAAACAATACAACTGAGAAAAAAACCAATAAAGCACACATTTTATCAACAGATGAATGCATGAGCTTAAATTGTCTCTCAGTACCTTTATGCTTGATTGACATGTTATAAAAAAATACAGATTTAAGCTGGCCAAGATCAATAATCCCAAAATAATTCTTTAGTGTAGCTAAAAATACAAATTCAACCCAATCCTAATTCATATTCGGGTTCATGCCACTTTGACAGTTACATTTTATGGCAAAATGTACTTTAATTTTAGAGTCAAACCTTTTTCTTAGAAAATTCACTTTTTAATTTACAGTCTCCCTTGCTCAATTCAAGCTTCCTTCACTTTTGGATACTTTGAAAAGATAAATAACTGACACACTCCGCCATTCATGAGTAATATATTGTCCGCAACTCAAGAAAATAAAATCGGAAGCCAAAGAGATATATTTGTTTTAGAAATAAATATGTATCATCTGAACAAGTAGTAAAATAACAGTAAATTAGGAATGTGTCATGAGAGTGCTTTCCCATTTTGCCGAGATTGAGTTACGTGTCGTAGTACATGGTTAGGCCACATACAGTCAAAGAGTGAACACCTTATGGTGCTGTAGGCTGCGTCTGACTGCTTGAAGGGGAAGCACGTGTGGGAACTCGTGGCCGCAGGGAACTGCTCTTCTTTTGCACGTAAAGCACTGTGTGCTGTCTCAGCCTCAGTCACCCAAACAGGAAGTTTCTGCACATGGGTCTGCTGTTTTCTTTTTTGAGAAAGCGAATCAATTTTATTTCGTTTTTCACATGGCTGTCGTTCCTCTGAGACTTCGTTGTGTGCGTGGTGCCGGGGTTTAAACTCGCATACTTGTGCATGCCAGGCAAATGCTGTAACCACTGAGTCACTGCTCCAACCCCTGCACGTGGCTCTTTAAACTTTTCTCCAGTTCACAGGTCACGGCACAGTGGCAAACTTTTCATGAAACTAAGGAATAATGAAACATATCACAATCACGTGCCGAGTGCTTGGAGTGACAGCCTGCACTTCCATCATGTCCTGAGCGCTTCCTAGGCATCAGGAACACTGCTGGATCTGCGCCTTCCCATGTTGTCCGTTTAGTCAGACATCTACCTGGCCAGGTGGAAAAGGCTGTCTATGTAGGTGAGGACCCAGTAGCTGCATTCTTAACTGCTTTACCTTGGAAACCTGACCCCTGTGTCTTTTGTCCCAAAGAAGAAAAACCCCACTGTTTATACCCATCTCTTGCTGTCAGTATATGCGTAATATTCCCTGGAAGGCCCACGCAGGTGTCCCACAGTTCAGCTCAGTCCTGGCTGGAGATGGTGTCAGATCCTACTAGTTAGGGGCCTCAGCCCCACAGGACTGCCTCTACCTCCGAAGCCTAACACATGTCCAGGTGCGTGGACTTGCTTCAGAGTGGTGTCACCCCACCCCAGGTAACTAACCAATCACAGGACTTGTGGCTTTCCCAGTCAGGGAGGGTTTTCAGATTGTAGGTTCCCACTGCCCCTTGGGTTGGACCCTCTGCTAGAAGAGCTCATGGAGCTACCCAAGGCCAACTCAGGACAGTCAGATGGAAGAGCTGCCCAGGGCACAGCGTGGTCAGTGTGCCCTCCACAGGTTCACAGCGTGGAGGAGAACCCTGTGCTTCAGAGCTTGCATGGAGGTCTCCTCACTTACTGGTATGAATGATGAGATCATCAGCCAAGGAGAGGTGTTGAAAGTAAGCTGCCTTCATATGACATGCCCCGCAAAGTCCACCTTTAAGGCCAATCAAGAACTTCCCAACATCTCCATCCACTCTCCAGATCCGGGTAAAAGCAGAGCGTTGATAAGCATGGTCTCAAAAATCTCTTACCGCAAGTCAACCAAACCCTTAGTGATTGGAGTGAGATCCATAATGGAAGGAAATAGTGAACTTGGGAGAAATTTCCTGTGGCCGGCCCACCCCAGGTAACTAACTAAACCAGTCTTTAGTTACCGAGGTTTTCTGCTGGCAATGACATGTGAGGGGCAAGTCTCCTGGGGACCTTTCAAAGGTCCTCCTCCTCAGGGAGAGAACACAGAAAGCCACAGGAGGACAGGGCCTCTTTATCTGTGCTAGTGATGGTTGTAACAGTATAGAACACTTAGAATTTCAAAAACATTTCACTTCTAGACTGAGTTGAGGTTGTCCCTGACAACGGCTCTAGGGACTCAAACCCAGAGCCCACAAATCATTTCAGGGAACCACTGGGAACCCAGACGGAGTTGTTCCACTTTGCTGTTGCGTGACAAAATAACATTCTGTTTTCTAAACTAGTGTGCATAATTTCTGTAGCTGGCAGCCAAATGTGCCCTACTTTATACCAGATGTAGCCAAATAGTGGTCATACACTTGGGCATTTGTGATCCATCCTTACTGGACCATCCCAAAACCAATGCCGTAAAGCCACCAGCTGTGCCCAAAGCTTCTGTGGGGGGACAGTGGACAGAGGGAGCAGCATGTCCAGGCCCCATGGATCTGAGTTCAGGGAGCGAAGCCCCATGTCCTCAGAGTCTTCGAAGATAGATGGCTGCAATCACTAAATGTTCTAGTCAGCTTTTTTTTGCCACTGTGACCAAAACACCTCAAAAGAACAGTTTTCGAGGAGGAAAATCTTACTTGGGGAGCACAGCTTCAGAGCTCTCAGCACACAGATGGCCAACTCCATTGGTCTGGGCCCCGGTGAAGCAGAGCATCACGGCAGAAGGACCTGGCACCAGGAAGCAGAGAGAGCTCTGCCCACCAGGGACAAAACAGCCAGAGTCACTGGGCAGTGACTTTCTTTCTCAGCCACAGTCACCACGCAGTGAATCCATATCAGTGGGTTAATCCACGGATTAGGTTGCAGTTCTCATAACTCCATCATTTCACCTCTACACCTTCTTATGCTGCCTCACACATGAGCTTCGGGGGACCCCTCACATCTAAACTGAAATGCAAGCTTCATCCATCGAGGAGGTGCATGGATTTGCTGGCTGCTGCCTAAGAACCCAGTTGTCACAGTCGCCTGGATGGTGAACACTGGCTTCTCCGTGTGGAAAGGGCTTCCCCAGTCTCCAAGAGTGGGAACCACAGGTGTGCAGCCCAGGGAGGGCATGAGCCAGGCAGCAGCCCACCTTTGACGTGCTGACTTCAGAAGTCACCCAGTGTCACCTCCCTGCATTCTGCAGCTCCAGGCAGCCACCAGATTCCATCCAGTCTCAAGACGAGGGAACAAGGAGATGTCATTATCACATTGTAAGAATAGCTTGTAAGATGGGATGTATATTTGCGTGGACAACTTTGGAAATGCAATCTGCCACAGTCTGCTTCAGGCCACAATACTTCACAACCCTAGCCCATGCAAAACACCACACTCCTCTCCCAGAACCCTCCAGCTTTAGCACAGAATCGGCTCAAAGTCCGGATCTTGTCATTTGAACGAGGTCCAGGAGCGGACGAGGCTCTTCAGATGCGCTCCCTTAGCTGTGACCCCTCAACTATATTCCTCTTCATCTTGAGACTGTGAACCAAACGGACATTCTCTACTTGAAAAGCACCCAATCTTCAACAATGGGACAGGTACTGAGTACCACCAAAGGGTGGTCCCTTTAATAAAGGGAGTGTTGGAACAGTGGCTCAGTGGTTATGGTGCTTGCCTGGCAGGTGTGAGGACACAGGTTTAAACCCCAGCACCACGTACACAATGAAGTGTCAGAGCAACAAAATCACATGGAAAACTAAATAAAATTGACTCTCAATTTCTTTCTCACTGTCGTTTTCTCACTTAAAAAAGTTAAAAATGAAAAATAACAGTGGAGACCCACTGTCTCACCGCTCCGTGGCAGTTCTAAGGTCAAACAGGTGTACACTGCCATCCAAATCAGAGCTCAGTCCTTGGCTTCCGGCGCCGCTCCTGCTGCTCCGAGTCAGACTTTCCTCTCCATAAAGCATAGCCCATGTTAGCTGCTGAGTAGTTTCCAGTCTGCTTTCTCCCCACAGACTCCAAATGTCTCTTTCCACTTTTGTACTCTCTCTCTCTCTTTCATTCTGACCTGATACCATCATTTAAAAATCTTCTGTGCACGTCTTATGAATGAATTCATGTGGCATCACTCGCTTCCAGGGGAGCCCTTCCCTGTCTCGGGCCTTCTTGAGGCTACGTGAGCAACCCGGGGACCCTCAGAAGCACTGATGTGCGTTACCAGGTGCCACATAAGGCTTCCCCCAGCTTTGGAGGCGTCACAGAGACCCATCCTTGGTTTTACTGAGATGAGACGTTCCATGCACACTATCCTGGATCTGACCTCCACCCAGAAAGCATTTTCTAATTTGAGAAGCCCAGGGTGAAACAAGAGGTGGTTTTGCTTCCAATCGTGGCAAGGTGGGGCTCCTCCAGCTTTTCTGCAGATTTCACTGGAAGGGAACACCTTCCCACCACAGCTCCCTACTGTCCACACTCCGCAGGTGACAGTATCCGGGCACTTGCCATCATTTGTCACCAGCATCCTTGACCCTCGGCCTCCAGTGTTGCCTTTCTCGTGTTCCTTTCAGACCTTCGTAGCATTCCAAGGGCCATGGGACCTCTGCACCTTCCTGTCCTTGCTGTGCCCTCCGTGAGACCCACCACATCTCACTGGCAGTGTCTTGCTGCCTCCAATGTCACCCTCCACTGGGTCCCAATGCAGGCTGCATATAGCTCAGGTGGTTGTTGGGCCACCTCCTCCTGCAGAGTCAAAGTGCATTCCTGCTATTGCAGCCGCTCACCCTGAAACTTGCTAACTAGGACGACAGTCACAGCCTCCCAGAACCCAGACAGGGCCCAGTGGAGACAGCCTGTGTCTGCTCCATGACTTGTGGGGCATCAGAACTCAAAATGCAAAGGCTGGGAGTGGGGGCGGGGACAGAATTACCCGAACACTATGGGTCCTACTGTCTATCCACAGGGATGCCCAGCTAAGGCTTTCCCAGGTGTCCTGGTATCCGCACAGCATGTCTGTGGGGTCCCGAGGTGAGCTAGGGAGGAGCAAGGACCACACAGTAGTCCCATCACTTTCAGTAATCTCCTGTCAATCACCCCACATCGCCTCCTCCCTGGTGTGTTAGCCGAGCCACGAAGCCCCATGTTTTGAAGGGTTGGTGCTGGGAAAGCTCAATTCCACATGCCAAGAGTGAAGCTGCGCCTCATCTTATGCCACATCCAGAGTCAGCTCAGCATGAGCTCAAAACCTGACCACGAGCCCCAGAAGGAAAGCTGACGAGAGCTCCTGGACAGGGGACTTGGCAGTGGCTTCCTGTGGATGCCACACTGAAAACTCAGTCAAAAAAGCCACACTAAGTAAATCAGATTACATCAAACCCAGAAGCCCGTCCAGCCAAGGAAACTATAAACAGTGACGGCAGCACCGGTGGGGAGAAGACGAGGGCAAACCGTTTACCTGGTAAGAAGCCCATCTCCAACGGATAAGGAGCTCTTGCAACTCAGTAAGAACAAAGCAACAAATGCCCACCAACGAAGAAAAAAACAAAATGAAAAGCTGAACAACATGGCCAAAGTCTCTTCTCCACGGAAGACGTAAACATGACTTTGAGGTCTACGAGAAAGTGCTTGAACCCTCAAGACACCCCTATACCTGATTCAAGGGTGACTATCAAACAACAGCAGAGGAGCATCGGCGAGGGTGTGCAGATAGGGAGCCCTGTATGCTGTAGTCAGCAGAGCTGCAGGGAAGACAGCGCAGAAGTTTCTATAAAACAGCAGGGACGTCAGCCACTTGCACAACCACGTCTGAGCCAACGGGGGACCACACGTGCGGCAGAGATCCCCCAAGATCACGCTCCCTGCTGATGGCCCCACTGTCCTAGTCAGTAGAGCTGCACTCTGTGATGCTCTCACCTATTAGAACAGAACCTTGTGATGTGACCCATGGCTGAACTACATTACATCCCCCAGCGATGTCTCTACTGGGCATATGCTAAGGGAACAAAATCGTCACCATGTGCTGATATCAGCACTCCCAGATTCGTTGAGGCATCATCCACAGGGGAAAAGATGCAGACACAAGTAAGTATGCATGAATGGACAAGTGAATGACACCTACACACACAGTTGGCTACACACAGGCACACACACAAACACAACGGAATATTATTGAGCCTTAAAAAAGAGAACCTATCATTTGCAAGAACACTGACAAAACTGGAGGCCATTGTGTGGGTAAAATGAGTCAGACAGGCAAAGAGAAAGGTCACACGGTCCACTTACAGGCAGAATCTGAAGACAATGGAACATGTAGAAATAAGGATAGTATTGTGGGTATCGGGGCACAGGTGGGGAAGGGAGAGAAGGAAGCGGGGAACCGAGGTCAAAGGGTAAGTTGGTGTCAGGTAGGATGAATGGTTTCGGGATCCGAGGGGCAGCAGACTACGCTTAATGATATTGTAGACTGGAATTTGTTCAGTGAGGTTTGAGAGGGTGACAATTTGAGTTGATGGATTTATTAATTTGCTTGTAGATAATCATCTGTTCACTGTGTGTATCAAAACATCATGTTGTATACTTTAAATATATTCAATAAGGCAAAAAATTTTCAAGTATGAAGACAATCATGAAAGCAAAGTTCAAGAGATGGAACAGAGAGTGGGTTCTTGTTGCAATGCCCACATCATATCACGAAGTGACCAGGCTCAGTGGTACACACCTCTCATCCCAATGGCTCAGGAGGCAAAGGCAGGCGGATCGAAAGTTCAAAGTCAGCTTCAGCTAAGGGAGGCCCTAAGCAACTTTGTAAGATGCTATCTCAAAAGAAAAAAGAAAAACAAACAAACAAACAAAAAAGGCTGGGGATGTGGCTCCATGCTTAAGCACACCTGGGTTCAATCCCCAGTGCAAAAAAAAAAAGTCATTGTGGAATGGAATATTCTAGAAGTAGGGGTGCTGTAGAGAGTTTGCACGTACACTTGGTTCGGTGAGTCTCGTGCCTATGGATTGGCTTCTCATACACAAACAGACCAAAGACACTAAAGAAAATTCTCCAGCTGCTTCCAAGCGCTGTTCCCATTTTGTAGAATAAAACTCCACCCTTCTGGGGCCTCAGAGCTCCAGTACTGCAGGTGCTTTCGGCTGGGTGGTCTCTAACCTTCTTTCCACATCGACCCCTTCATTTTGAAAGATGCCTGCGTGTTCTCTGCTTTCGCCATCTGCATCGTCCTTGTTGGTGGCTGCGCTTGGATATCGGCGTCCTCTCCTGGGAAGCCACTGTGCTTTCTCGATAACGTTAGCGTGCTTGTGAGAGCGAAATGACATGCATGGGCATAGAAGGGCTCGTGGCCAAGCTGGGACCGCAGCAGGTCCTCAGTTACTCTGCCCACTCTTCACAGGAACGCGGTTGCATGTGACAGCCACACCAGTGTGACCATTTGGGAAGCACAAAAGCTACAAAGGAAGTCAGCATGATCCAGACAGAGCCCAGAGGCTTACCTCAGCCTCACGTAGATGAGAACAGAGTTTGTTCTATTATTTTTCTTTAAAGAGAGAGGGAGATTGAAAGAGAGAGAGAATCAATTTTATTTAGTTTTTTATGTGGCTTTCATTGCTCCGAGATTTCGTTGTGTACGTGGTGCTGGGGTTTGAACTCACATGCTCACACATGCCAGGCAGGCACTGTAACCACTGAGCCACCGCTCCAGCCCCTGTTTTTTGTTTTGTTTTGTTTTTTTAAGAGGAAGGGACAGTGAGAATGAGAGAGAGAAAGAGAGAGAGAGGGAGGGAGAGAAATAGTTTTTATTTAGTTTTTCATGTGGCTTCTGTTGCTCTGACACTTAGTTGTGTACATGGTGCTGGGGTTTGAACCTGAGACCTCATGCATGCCAGGCAAGTGCCTCAAACACCGAGCCACTGCTCCAGCCCCCCTTTCTGTTAGTTTTAATGGAAAATATTTATTGGTACCAGACTGAGTGCTAAAGATTTATATGCATCTGATGCTTATGTCAGCCTCACAAGGTGGTAGTTTTCAGAATTGAAAACTCCACTTACCTCCCCTGAAGTGTGATTTTCTACACTTCTCCAAATTCTTTATATAGTTTATCCTTTCACTCCCCTGCACTACCAGATATACCTGGCAAACGTGTTTAAGAGAGATACCGAGGGCTATTCATAGACACCATCAGTAATAAACCACAATGGTAACTTCATGCTCCAAATACCACTTACCTAGCTCATGACTGAAGAGAACTGCTGGTCTGGCCCTCTCTGCCCCACGACATCCCAAAGCACCGACAAGGGCCGACTCCCTTTCTTAGGCTATGGTATGATGAGCAGCCGAAACCCTAGACTCCCACGAGAAGTCCAACACAGGCGGGTAGAGAGGATCAGAAAATTCAAAAATTAATACACATGGATATGCTTATTTCTATCGATTACATGGGGGTAAAGCAGAGGAGACATGGGAGCGGGGAGTGGTTGAAGTGGGGATCCTGGACTAGGATGGCCTTAACTTACTTTGTCAATATCCACCTATGCATGAGTATGTAACAAAGATTCCCTCCAATACATAAGACTGTGCTGAATGAACAAAGAGAAAAAATCCTCTAATACAAGAGAAAAAATATTGCATTATAAATAAATAACTTTAAAATGGAAGAAAAGGTGAATGGGGAAGGGCAGCTTGTCAAACAACTTTCTAAACTAAGAGGAAACTTCCTAAAAGAGAAGTGACCTGGGAAACCCTCTACCTGCAGGACGTCCTTAGTCCACTCACTAATGCCCCATCCCTACAACTACCTTCCAAATCATCAAGCTACCTTCTAAAGTATGAGGGCGTGTAGACAATTATGCTGGCTTCTCGGCTGGAGTGTTCAGAGCTAATGTTTGTTGAGAATCTCCAGAGAGGGACTGAGAAGAGCGTCCCACACTTGAGACTCACTTCTGCTTTCTGCAGGACTGGTCTTCCCTGACGCAGAGTCCAGGCATCTTGGGTGGGCTCAGCCGAAGCTTTCAGTCTAGGCAGCCAATGGGGAAGGAGCGGGTTTGATCTGGAGAGAGAGTAGTGGCATGTCTGGGGTAGACCAGACAGATGGGGTGACACTCAGTGGCACCCCAAATGTCACCAGAGATTTGGAAAGCACCTGGGAGCTGGGAGCAGAAGAGAGGCACCCAGGTAAGCTCATCTCACCTCGCACAGACTTCTGCAGCAGGTGAATTCTACAACGCAGGATCCAGGGACATCTCTCCTGCTAGTCCCACCTCACCCATGTGCCCAGGTGTGAACTGCCATCTACAAAATGTGCAGCTTGGTCCACTTGCGGGCAGTGAACAGCTTTCGTTCCCCGCCACTACCGTGGCTCAATCCCAGGTGCGTCCTGCCCTTTTTGCTAAGGACATTGAGCTTTTTGAAGGCTCAAGCTCTCCTCTGTCATTTGGGGTATGATGGAGAGGGGAGCCCATAGCCACAGGTTTGCCTCGAGCTTGGGAGAGAGTGGGGGCTCCTGCTTGCCTGCCTAGAATGAAGCAGGCTCAGATTCTGACACCTGTTGGTCCTGACCCAGTTACGCTCACAGCACCTGTGTGCTGGGCCTTGATCCACTGCCTGCCCTGTCATGAGGAGAGGAGCCCAGACACGGCTGCCACAGTGAAGCTTCCAGGAGAAACAGGCTGCTCTTCCTTTGGGAACAGACGTAACTGACCTTTCCCAGACTTCTCCAAATTGTGAAGCCTTGTCCTGCAGCAGTTTGGCCTCGTTCGAGAAAGCCATACCCACCGTGATTTAAAGCCATGGAAGAATGGCACATGCTATCTTTGACATTTCACAACACTCCACTTAATGTCACTTGATGTCCCTTATTTGGGGACAGGGAACGTAGCTCGGTGGAGGAGGGCCTGCCTAGCATGTGCAAGGCACTGGATTTGATCTTCAGCTCTGCAAAAACAAAAACAAAGAAAAAATACTCTTTTATTTCTTTTTTGGTCTTGCTCAGCTTTCCACAATCAATGCTACCATAGAAAGTAGTGAATCCAAACAGCAGAGAAAGAGGGAAATTTTTCAAGCTTTTTAACTAAAAACATTATGCAAAACTTGCTCACTTAAATTCTTCCCTGCAGCAGAAGGTGCCTGCGGTCTGTTTGCTGTCTGGGCTTACAGGGGAGTGTTCCAAAGGACTGCACCCTCAACTTTGACAGGTAAGTTGTTGTACAGCTCTGACCATGCAGGAACACTTACATGTCAGGTAAAAATGTTCCCCACTAACGCTGATCTAAGTGTCCATAGATGGGATCCCCAGCACCTAACTACTGATGAGCGTCTTGGGAACGTAGGTTTCTCCCCTGGTTGATCAGCCACACCCTGACTTCCAGCACTTATTTATAGAACACTGATCACTGAGGAGGAACTCACTGGTGATGCCAATCATGAACTCAGGATGCTTTCATGAGGTGCTGTGTGTTAGAGACACCGTGCAGGTGATCAGAAAACTCTGGGGACCACATCTAGGTGACCACACCCAGTCATGACTCCAAGAGACTCCTCAATGTTCCAGAAACCAGGGAGAAACTTACTCAGGCAGGGTGCTCAGTTAGGGGGTGAGAAGCTGGGCACCTGGTGCTGCTCACAGGTAAGAGTGTCATCGTGGCTCCCCACCGCACTCCCCAGGGGCTCATCCACGCAGGACAATCCCTTAGTTTGGAAGGAAAATCCTGTGGCTTCATGGTGCAGATTCTCATTTTCCCCGCCTCCCAGCCACAGGCAGGCTCTGCAGAGGGACAGCTCTTGCCCCTAGGTTTGGAGGCTCCTTACAGACGTGTGTCACCTGGCTCCGTCCCCACCCAGGTGACCTGAGCAGTCACTGAGCCACAGGAAATGCCAGCTGACTTCTGCCAGGCTGCTGATGGGGATCCCAGGGTAACTTAAATACTGAAGCTTCCCAGGACAGAATGACCTAGTGTAGTCATGGACCCTAGTCCTGTAGCTTGGAACTTGCTACAGGTGCCAAACCTTGGGTCCCCCTCAAGGCCCTCTAAATTGAAAATCTATGGGTGCGGCATTGGGCACTGGGGCAGGGTGAGTAAATACGGTACAAGATTCTGAAACAATTCAAGAGGAATAGAGGGTAGAAATTCGGTGGAGAATCCAAAAACCAAACAGCCTTGCTGTTAATTGCAGGACATTCTTAAAGGATTTAAAAATATTTATTTTCCAAAATAATCCTATTTTGAAGTCTAGAAAATGAATCTTTTAAAGCTATCTAATCTAAAGCCATGATTTCCGAAGAAAAATGGTTTAAAGAATGCATGACTGAGATAAATAAAAATGTTGTTCTTGTAGCTTTCCGTCTTGAACAAAATGAAAGCAAGGCTTTTTCCTACTTGTTTTCCTGTTTGCATTTGTCGTTAGCTTCGGTCCTTCCTGTTTCAAATGCTCAGAAGATGACTGTGTGCTTGTTAGTGAGTGTATATATGTCCTTTAATAATTGAAAATAACTGGAAACAGGTGAGAAAGGCTGTCACTTTCCTCACTGTAGAATGATGAGTCCAGGCGGGAACACATCTTCGATGGCTAAGACCTTTTGCCTGTTACTGGTTCCAAGTGAGGGACCCACAGAAGGATTAGGGTAAGGTAGTTGGCAGTCACCCATCTGTGAGACCTCCTGATCAGGGGCCTGGTCCCCTGAGTTTCTCACGAAGTTCCTGTGTCCTTACTGAGTCGAGTGTCTTATGTGCACAGGACCCCCTCCATCACCAGCAATGACCCCAGGACAGCACTGTGGCCGTGGGACTCTCAGATGAATGGCAGACTCGGTGGCTGGCTCCAGGAGAGGACCACAAGGGGCTGTCCTGGGTCACTGCCCACTTCATGCGTGGGGGTACTGTGTGGCCACTCCGGGAGGACGAAGAGGTCTTGCTTTCCTGCTGCGCGTGTCTGCCTGGGCTGGCTTCAGCTTCCAGGGTCCCGAGAGCTGAGAAGCATGTGAACGTGAAGATCAGTACCCAAGTTCAACTCCAGAGCAAGTCAAGCAGGTCCAGCAAGTTCTCGCCTTCTCCCGTCTCCTCCGGTGCTTTGGTAAAACCTCAGACCTTAAGATAAATGGTGATCGTGTTTGCTTTGCTCGGTGGACTGAGGCGCTGGCCTGTGCACCGAGTCACGGGGGAGCTCACCAAACTCAGGGCCTGTGTTGGCAGGGACAGGCAGAGGAGCAACCCCTGATCCTGGATCTCGTGTATGTCAGCTGGGGATGCCCTCTTGAAGCATTCTGCCACCAAGTCAGGCACGACCCCGAGGCTCACCCAAGGCCAGGACTCCAGCCTGGCTTGGCTGACGCTAGGGCTCCAGGGTCTAAGCATTAAACAGGCAAATACTGTCTTCGTGGTGTCAAGAAGCAGAAATCATTCTGCAGGAACAGATCAGTCTGCGTTCGGCTCCTGCGCTTGGTTGTCTCAGGAGAGCACACATTCATTCCTCAGCCCCATTAGCCATCACTGGCATGGGTGCATCAGTGCGCTTTCCGATCAACCTGCCTGCTCAGACGCCGAGCCCCACACGCAAGCATCCTGGGGCTCCAGCCTGAACTCACCTTGTTCCAAAGCCTCCGTGAGACGTCTTTGGTGACAACTGTGGGGGAAAGGCAGCCAAGAGTTAAACGTGAGCCTCTTACGTCTTTGAACTGTTTTCCTCACACTTGGTGTACACAGATACATTTGTGATGTGTTAACTAGAAAGGCTGACGAGGGCAGAACAAAGCGGCTGTCACTGGGAGGAAGACACTGACAGAAAGCCACCCCGCCTTATGGCAGAGCTGTCAAGCCTGTCCCATGGCTCCAGGTTGTCTTCAGTTTTATCAGAGACCTTGATCTGCGGCAGGAAATTAAAAATAATAATAATAATAAATCTATCCACTGGACATTTATTAAAGAAATCTAAAATCATATTACATTTAAAATAACAGAAATGAGTATTTTAAGAATCGATGCAAGGTCGTTGCAAACTATTAATATATATGTGTATGCATGTGTATTCCGCTGCAGTTTCCTAACCATGAAATACATGGAAAAATAAGGAATATATACAGATAGATAGCATGCCTATGTACCATCCACGCATCTGCAGATTTACAGCACTTTATCTCGAGTGGAGGAATCTCTCAATGCATTTTTAGATATAGACTTTACTTTAGTATTGCTTATAACTCTGAAATTAAACAGGGTCCATTCAGGCAAGTGGATTTCTCCATTTCACGTTACTCTACTGACTCAAAATATTTTGCTGAATACAATTCCTGGCTCTAGTAATAAATATACTTTGCTTGACTCTCTGCCTTTACACACTAATTATAAGACTGTGTGTTCTTCATATGCTATTTGGTCTCAGTCCTAATTATTATGTTGCTTGGAATTCCGTAATCCAAGCAAACGCACTACATGTAAATCACTAATCTTACGAATCCATGGTGGTACAAACATGAGAGGAAAAGAAAACTATGGAAGTAGGGACAGAAAAGAAAGATCCACACAACTGCTCAGCACAGCTAGAAATCGTGCACTCAAATGCAGCACCTTGCGTTTGGGGGTCATGGAGTGAGATTACAGCTTAGGCTTTGCCTTTTAGTACATTTTTGAAGAACTGCATGTCTGTGGATAGGTTAAGTTCCCTGACCCTCAGTCTCTTCATCTGGAAAGTGGGAATCCTGTCTACCTACTAATGGTTGTCTAAATGGAGAAAATCACAAAATCTGGCTGCCTGGAAATTTAGCTTCAAAGGAAGCAAATTGGTGTTAGAGGAGGAAAAAGAAGGGGGTCCATGGTTCAAAGAGCGATTGTGACATTGAACTATATAGAACAGATTTCTCTTTTACAGGACAAAATGCTGAGCTTCTCAGAGACTTTCATAAGCTTGTGTGTTTTGCAACCACAAATACAATTCAATGTGAGATCAGCAGAATTGTTGGACCTCGAGCCCTTTTATGATGGGGTTTGGGGATTACTGTTCAAACACAGTCTCTTTCTCTCTCTCCCTCTTCCTCCCCCCCAACTCTCTCTCTCACACACACACAACACTAGGGCACATTTTTCATCCAGAATAAGAACAACTGGGAAACTACACAGGAACTCCAGCCATGATTACCTAAGTTGCAAAGTGATTTCCCTGCCCCGAATTGATAACCAAACATACTTTTCCTGTGTCTGTTGAGAAGGAATTCTCTAGAGGACAAGTTTATTAGGTAAATAAATTGCTGGAAATGCTTTTGCTATTAGGAATTTGTTAGTGGTTGAAATTAGATTTCCTTGTAAGTGGTTTGGATGTATTTAAACATTTATCAGGTTGGGCTGTGTAGGGAGAGGGGTCTACACTGAGATCAAGACAAGCCCTGGGGGAGCCTGGTGGCTAATGAGACAAGTTTTGGAGACTTTCTCTGTAGACTGACCCAGAGGAAGATCAGCAGGAGGGAGTGAGCTTGTGTGTCCACAGACCCTTGTTGGTTTCAGCTCTTGAAAGCCAAAATACTGCATGGAACAGGGGCTCCATACATCTAACTAACCTAACTTTTCAACCAATAGAAGCAGGAAGAACTGATGATTCATTTCTCTCCTTTCTGAAAATTCCTCTGAAAATTCCAACCTCTCCAAAGGATCTGATAAATAATACCAAGTTCACTGGCATTTCAAACAGACAAGACGTTGATCTATTTTAAACCATGATGAATGTCATATTTCCATTCAAATTTGGAATGATCACATTTTCAGCTACCAACCAACTATGGGAAAAATCCTTCAGACAACAATAAGTTCTTAATTGAAGATTTCTCTTAAAATTTTTTTAATAGAATAATGTGGGTGTTATCCTTCTGAAAAACAAAATTACTTTTAATGAAGCAGTTCAAAATCAGGGCAGGAAAAGAGCAAAGAGTTTCCTTGAGCTTCTGGTGACAGTTTACATAAAAAGATGTTTTATTTTCTCTTTGCGGGGTGTACACCATCATTTTGTCTTATTATTCCTGACATGCAGTTCATCGTATTAGCATCTTTGTGTGAAACAAGAAAGCAATTAAGGTTTTTGCTCTTTTTTCTTCAAGAGACAAAGATTTTGCTTTCCTTCAAAACTCTTAATGATGAGCTAGACCTGGTCAAACACCAAATGCATGGGTTTTAAAATGCAATAAAGATAGAGCTTTAATAATTTTCAATTACAGTTATTCTGCAATAATGTTAGCGAATCTCATCTAAAAAGTAAATTATTCTCTGAATAGGAAATGGGAAAGCCTCAGGACCGTGTGGCTCTCCCATTTAAAGTTTCGCTAAGATTCTCCTTGATAAGGTCCTCTAAAAAGATTACATATTTTATACTTTGTTTCTGTCCCTTTCTTCATTCAGGATGCTGGTTCTACTTTTTAATATACTTTTCGAACAAAACACCGTAGTTACAGAGTGGCCATTCAGAGGGGATCTATTCAGAGTAAGTATTCATTCACTCACAGCCAGAAATACTGATAATATGATATTTTTTATTTAGTTTTAAGAATACATTTTTTCATTTTAAGCAGATGAAACTTAGAACCAAATAAAAAAAAGCTGCCGTTGACTTTCGTTAGGAAATTGGAAGGGAAGAGTCTTCCCTGCTTCCTTCGCATTAGCAAGTCTTGCCTTTCATGTAAATAAATAGATCGTTATTGGAAAGTGCGCAGAAGACAGCAAAAGTATAGAATTACAAAAAAAAGTATTTTAAATTGAAATAAAATATGGCAAAATTAGAAAAGGGACAATGAAGACCGTTTCCTTTAAGGGGAGCCTGGCCCTTCTCCCATGAAAACAAGGCGTTGGCTTAGTCCTTGCTTATATCGCTTCTGCAATGATTTCCAGTATGCGAGCTCAGATAAGTGTCTATGGCACAGCTCCCCTCTCTCCTTTCTCTTGCCACGAATTCAGTTGCCTTTGTTAAATCTTCCTACCTTAAAATTAAAGATGGTGTCACAAATTCACCCTGATGATCAGATTTCCAAAGAACTTCTGCAATAAAAATGTGACTGGAAGACAGAGAATTCCAGAGCACATTTCAAGAGGAACTAAAAAGTCGCTTCTCTAAAGAAGAAGTACAAATGGCCACCAAATATAAGAAAAAGGTTCAGCATCATTAGCAAGTAGGGAAATGCAAATCACATCTACCCTGAGATTTCATCTCACTTCAGTCAGAATGACAGCCATCAAGAATGCAAATAATAATAACTGCTGGAGAGGATGTGCAGAAAAATGTACTTTTACATTGTTGGTGAGATTGCAAATTAAGACAACCACTATAGGAGTCAGTATGGAGGTTCCTCCAAAGACTAGGCATGGAAGCACCACGTGACCCAGCTATACCACCCCTTGGTACTTTTCCTGAGGAATTAAGGTCATCTTACCACAGTGACACATTACACCCTTGTTTATGGCAGCACGATCCACAGTAGCCAAACTATGGAAACAGCCTAGGTGTCCATCGATGGAGGAACCACAGAGAATGTGGTGCACAAACATAACGGAGTTTTACTCATCCACCAAGAAATACAAAATCATGGCATTCACAGTAAAATGAGTGGAACTAGAGACCGTCGTGTTAAGCAAAATAAGTCAAACTGAAAAGGACCAGGGTTGTATTTTTCTTTCATATGCAGAAAATAGAAAAGAAACAGGAAAGAGGAAAGGTGGGGTTAGATCTCATAAAAAGCAAATGGAGAGCACGTACATTGTTTGTAGGGGTGAAAAATATAGAAGAAGCAAGAGCCTGGACTGTGGGCGATGTGGGGGTGATTCTGGTTTAAGAACATCTATGTATCATATGGTTACTCTAGAAGCATTTATGATTGTACAATAACTCAACTCCTTAATAAAAATGTAAACAAATAAAAAAAGGAAGGGAAATCTATAGAGGAAAGGAATCAGGGAGTGGGAGACGCGAGGACTGGAGGCGTGCTGGGAGGGATTTGGCCAAATTACATTGCTGCATTGGGTGCGTGCTTGAATAAGTCGCAATGCACCAGTAAAGACTGTGTAGGTAAAGAATTCTAGGGCATGTTCCAAACTCTCATGAGACTTGTGAGACCTGCACCTGTGTCCAAAGCACAGCAGACTCAATGTTGTCACCCCCTGTGCATCACCAACAGACCTCAAGCCTAAGTCACCAGGCTGAGATGGCCGTGTCCTGGGAAGCACAGCAGCCCGTTGCTCTTATCTTAGGGTCAACGTGTACATTTCTGCAATGTGTTTAAGGAAAGCACTGGTTCATCCATTTCAATGGGAAGCTAGATTGGGATAAGAGTGAGCGAGTGACTCCAGGGTCCCTAATTTCTCCAGCTCTAGTTGAGCTTTGAGCTCATCACCAAAGCAAAGAGGTAAATGACAGGACAACGGTATTCACACCTGCCCTGCGCTGGCCCCTAGACCAGTCGCGGATGCGCCAGCCCCCGCTAGCGCACGCTGTGTTGCAAATTCTGCCTCAGCTGGTCCCTAGCAAAACTGAACGTCTCTGCACTTCTATGGAAAACAGGGTAGCAACAGTGGTTCCCTCGTGGATTTGGGGATGATTTAGGGACACAAACACACCCCAAACTTTGCAGCGGTGCCAGGCACGCAGTGGCTCTTGCAGAGCTGCTGACCTGGTCTGATGAGGACTTGGAGAGATGAGCCACCAGGTCCAAGCTTGCCTGGCTCAAGAGAAGCTGCAGCGTGAGGTGCAGGGTGCCCCCCGCCAAAGCCAGCCCCAGTGCCTCATTCCCTAATCCCCCGTGATTCGCACGGCCCCTTCTTTAGTGCTCTCACGCTCTCCCTCTCTCTGGGGAAATATTGACACAAATTTCTTGGATATGACAAGATTATTGTTAGTGACTATAAAAATGCTCAGCAAAAACACAAAAATAAAGCACTGCCTGCCAATGCTAAAGAGCGAGCCCCAGAAAGGAAGCGATGTCTGAAACACAGTGAATACTGCTTCGAGATCTCCGCCCAGATAACTGATATCTTAATACAGGGATGCTTTGAACCCCTTATTACCCTGGAATCATTTGGCAATATTTCTCCCACTGTTGTCTCATTCTTTATCAACTTTCCTTGTCCCTGTTGAAGAGGTTTCCTTAAAAAAATAAAAGATAAACTTTTTTCAATGTCTGGATCCTCCAATTTTACTTTTCCCTGGTTTCGTATTTTGGTGCAGATTGAGAATGGAGGAAGCAGAGGCACCGAATAGCTCCGGAGCCCAGGCTCTGCTGTGGAGCCGAGGATCCCCACCCGCTAGCCCATAGGAGTCTGTGGAACTTGCTAAAAGGCCTTTGGTGCTCGAGTTCTGGTGTCTGTGTGCATAAACAGCTTGCACGTGTCTTCTCTGTAGTTTTGATTCGCATGCTGCTCTGTTGACATGGGTGAGCTGGAGGGGACGTTGCCAAGTGCTTTCTTGCAGGAGCTGGAAGGATCACATGGTAAGTGCAGGATCGAGGAGCCCCGGGCACAGCACCACATGCCCACGGCAATGCTCAGCCAAACCTCGGGTAGGATCTGTGATGTACTCCTGATCAGCACGGACCACCAGACCTACCTGCGCCAGACTCAGGCTCCTGCAGCTCATGGGCCACTCAAGGTCCACACCCTCTCCTGCACACTGCTCTGGTGGGCACAGAACTGGGACAAGTGAACTGCCACTTTTAGTGTGATCCTCTTGTGCAGCCCAACCTCCTCGGGGAGCCCTGGTGTATTGGTCTGCTCAGACGCTGTAACAAAATGCATAACAGACCTGAAATTTTCATGCACTGAGTATCAGCAACATTATCTCACAAGCCTGAACCTTTGGCGGCTTAAACAATTGGCATTTGCTGCCACAGGCCAAGTGCTTTCCAGCTGCCTTCTTGCTGTGTGCACGGTGGCAGAGCGAAAGCCAGCACTGGCCCTTCTCCTGACGTCATCTAAACCAGCGGTGTCCTAAAAGCCCCACCTCCAAATGCCATCATATTAAAGGTCACTGTTAACCTAGGAGTGTGCTGGGACACAAGTATCCAGTCCATACACTCGTTTCCATGTATCAGTGACCGGAGCTGCCTTCCAAACTCACAGAAGAGAGATGTGCACGTGCCATCTGACCTCCAGGGGTATACTGCACCAAGTCCCTTACGGCCAATGCTCCCTTGATTACTTGAATCAGTGGTCAAGAAAAATACAGCTGAGCTTATCCTTAGATAGACATATAGTGAGATTTGGTCATCTAACTTCTCAAAGCTTTCTGCTGCCTTAGTACATCTACTGGTTCTACATCATTGTGAATTTGGTTTGTGAGCAGTCACGTGAACATCACCAAGCCTGTTGTTTAGTATGCACAGAATCAAAACATCAACTGCCTGATAACAAGGGAAAACCCAACCTGGGGAAAATAGGAAAGAATGTCATTATACCACAGCATTACATCAGCAAATTAATACTTTCAGGTCTTTCAATTTCTATTCTATCTTTGCATGTGGTGTGATAAACTTGGCGATTAAAGCCACTGCCGAATGCTGTCGTATGTGTCCGCTTTGCTCTAGAAAGAGCTGCACATCCTTTCTCACTCTCTGCCATCTGGGAAGCAGGGACCAGCAGTTTTTCAATGTGGTGCTCCAAAGCATTGGGGCCCTAGATCCAGCGATGTTCCTAGGGGGCTCTCAGGACCCCAGAATATGTGGTGTCGTAGCAGGAGAGGAGCACTCTGCATCCTCGGAACCGGAGGAAAACAGACCCACTGTGTGAGCAGGTATCTTCGCACCTCACGTCGTCTTTTGAGACCTCTAAAAGCCAACTGAAGCATCGCACGTCCCCTGGCGCCCTGGCCCATGGTTCCTGTGCTTGCATTTCGTCCGCATTTTCCAACGGACAGGATTTCCCTCCACCTTCCTGGTGTTTCCAGGGCACAGGGAGGACCTTCCACCGAGACCTTCTAGGTATGGAGGAGTCCAGATGTACCCAGGATCTGGGGTTCTGCGTGCCCCTGAGACTGCCGTGGGCAGCTGCAGCTGTGCCGCGCTGTCCTCGACCGCGCTGCTCTTTGAAGTTAACTCCGGTTGCTGGGCTCACAACTGCCCACTCTTTGCTTCCTTCCTGGCCTTGATTTCTGCCTTCCCAGAGCCCGTCTGTTGGAGATCATGGTAGCAAGCTCGCGTGCGGGAACCTTCGCGGGTAGTTCATCGTCCGCCGTCACCGCAGCTGCTGATGGGAGTTCTGAGTCCTGCTCCTCCGTGGAGAGCCTGTCCTCTCTCTCTGGTTGTGTCTTTGTCCTTCTGTGCCTTGTTTATGAGGCTTCTGCATTTGATTTGTTTGTATTTACCCTGCCAAGGAGCTAAAGCTATTCTTCAATCTGAATATTCGTGTCTTTCATTGACACTTCAAATTATCAGCCATTAGGAACTTTCCTCCCACTTACTCTCTCCTTTCCTGCTGGAAAAATCTAGTCAGTCTATCGGACCTTCTCATTCTACTCTGTGCCTCTCAGCATCACTGTAGGGGGACGTGAACATTCCATCTGTGACCTATAGTATCATAGTCTTGTAGTGGGGACAGGGATGAGAGGCCTAACCAGCGTTCCTTGGGCGGTTGGACCTTGGACCGGAGCTGGGACACTCTGCGAGACCACACCTGCCAGCTTGGGAGGGGCTGAGCCAGGTGGTGTTTGTCTTGTCCCTGCACACTGCTCAGGGCCCCCTGGTTCTCATAGCTGCGACTGTGGAGGCTGTGACCAGGGCATTGCCTGCGTGAGTCACAGAGGCGGCAACCAGCAAGTTTAGAATTCCTTAGAGACAGCTGCATTTCCTTTTTAAAATGAGAAAGAGCTCCTCGAGAAACCAGTCTGGCTTCTTCAAGACATCAGCACTGGATAAACATTAATGCTTCAAGAACAAGAGGACAGCATTTCTAAATCCAAAATGGCACCCCCGACTCTTTTAAACCATTCTTTAAAAAAAAAAAAGTTTTTATTAGTGCTTTAGAGTTGTACATAGTGATGGGATTTGCTGTCACATATTCCTAGATGCACACAATATAGCAATATAATTTGGTCAATATACCCCCCTCCCCACACCCCTCTACCTCCCTTCTCCCCTCCCCCAATCCCTTGCCTCTCTTCTGGGTCCTATATTTTTCCACAAAAATCCTAAGTATATATATTGTCATAATTCTTTTTTTTTTAAGAGAGAGAGGAACAGTGACAGAGCGAGAAAGAGAGAATCAATTTTATTTAGTTTTTCATTTGGCTTTCCATGCTCTGACACTTCATTGTGTACGTGGTACTGGGGATTGAACTCATGTCCCTGTGCATGTGAGGCATGTGCCGAAACCACTGAGCCACCACGCTAGCCCCACACTGTCATAATTCTTATACTTATGAAGAACATTTCTATATACATGACGATAGTATCTGCAGTGTCGTACTTATAAATGCTTGGAGTGTGCCTTGCTTTGTCTTGGTTCCAACCTTTCCCCTTCTCCTCCGTTTCTCTCAGCCCCTGTGATTCCTTGACATATATCTACAACAGGATCACACATTTACGTTTCTGTAAAGGCACGAGGCACAGCTTGTTCAAATGTCTTATGCAGGATCTTCAACTGTTTATCATAAATATTAACAAATTGTGTTTTTGTTCTAGACCATTCTTAATTACCATGTAAATTAACTTTAAGGATTAAAAATAATTGGTTCTAATATATTTTAAAAGGCTGAAGTTACCCACAGCAGAGCGTGACAACCACTGAATGAACCCTGTGGTGGGCCTGGCTTAGCCCTCCCTCACCACCTAATTCATCACTGGGTTCTTCAATTTAAGGCTCATGAATCCAAACATGGATTCATGCAGTTTCGACGAACTTACCTCTCAGAGGTTGGTACACGGAATCCTCCTCATCCCATCTTCTATATCCTATTAATTCCTATGCAAATCTACTTTCTACTCATAATCTCTTTTATACACTATCAAAAGAAATTTGAGGAGGATTAAAATGTCAATTTACACATACAAATAATTCCAATTAAAAGAAAAACTAAAGGAGAAATTTAGAGAGCAGAACTGAGAACGAGTGGGTTGGGTGCCCACCGACACCAACCCTAACCCTGCGGGTGGGCTCCTGTGGTCAGTTCTTCCCAGTCTTCCTCTCTAGGGCTCCTGCGAGCATTTCCCTGCGTGAAGTGTGCATTTCAACCAGATTTAAACTACTCCCAATTTATGACACAGAATCTACTTCTCCTGCTGCATCTATTTTCTCCAAAATTCCCTCCCTGTGAGACATTCTCGCCTGTTCCACACCCACTTGCACACTAGTCCCAAGGGTCGAAGGCCCAGTGCACAAGCCGCCATCTCCAGGAAGACTCTGGAGGTAAGAGGAGCTTCCTCTCTCCCTTTGAATCTAATTAGCATTGAACTCCATTTAACTCCTGCCCTTCTTGTATTGCTTGGTGTCCCTTTCACTCTGAGCCCCTGGCCCTGCATCCCTGGGAGAAGTTTGAGCTTCTTGGAGGCAGGTATGTGCCACACCCCACTACTCTGCCCCTCAGCTCTTAAGACCACACTTCAGAAGCTGCCCCATCTCAGCGAGGACGTGAGTGAGTGGTAGATGTCACTCAGATTGGAAGCAGCATTAGCAAGTCAATGTGAGCTCTTGGAAAATAGCTCCTATTAGGCAAGGATTTCTGAATCATTAACAGCAGCAGCAGGACTGCGGATTCATTTAAATAAGATTTCTTTTAGAAAATTCAAAGGTTATTTTAGCCCCAACACGTATATCCCTGACACGCGCACCTGTTGAAAGCCGCAGGGACCATGACCGAAGACTCAGGCTCTCCCCTTTGGGGAAAAACCCTTGCTGCCCTGCAGGTGGCCCAGAAGCCAAGAGCAGGGCCTGCTTGGGAACTGGCTAGAAATGCAGATTCTCAGGCTGTCGGGCTAGCTCTGGTGGATCGGGTCTGCATGATGAGAAACACGCGCTCCGGGTTTAGACGCTCTGGCTTCTGTGATTTCCAGGCACTCATCAAATGAGTGTCCAAATGCTGTCTATCTGTTTACCAAGTGGACACATCAAAAGCCTGCCCAGTTTATTCCATAGAATTTAACGTTGAGAAGTTAGCAGCGCATACCATAAACCCCCAAATTAGAATGAACTAAAATTCCATCACAAATACTTCGCTTATATTTTGCCCTAATTCTTTCAAAAAATAAAAATAAAAAGGCAGCCCAGCAAGAGTGGTAAGGAGTAGAGAGCACCGCTCTGTAGTTGTTCCTGAAATTTCTCCTCTCATGCAAGAAATGAGAAACACTAAATATCAACACGACAGGGCTGGAGTGGAGAGACGGAATCCCAGGTGGGGCCCTTGAGATCCAAATTGTTTGATTTGCGCCTATGAAGAGCGGCAGAGCTCCTCTCTTACCTCAGAGACCTGAAGACCCCTGAGAAGGGTAGAAATATGGTCTCCCCGCCAGGCTGACACCCTTAATTATGGCTTTTGAGCTTTTGATGTTCTGACACATAAATAGCTAAAACTTCGCTTTTTCATTTTGTGCACTTGCAAGTTGGAAATGTCATCAAGTTTCATCAAGATTGAAATGGGGTCCAATTTGCTAAAAACGCCTCATGCATAAGGAAGCCTGTGCTCTCTTCCACATGGGAGTCAGCCGGCTCAGTGCATTATGCACCTCGTGCTGGAAGGAGCTCGACCTGCCACTCAAACCCCGAGACGGGGAGCAGTCGCGCTGCAGGGTCTTGGCACTTGGCGGGGGAAGGGGGGCCCCATCGCTCAGATGCTCTGCACCCAAATCAGCCGCTCTGTCTCACTGCAAAATATCAGTGTGCAATTGCGCCCGCGGCTTCTCCCCGCTCCGTGTTTGGGAATCACGGCGGGCTCCCTGCCGCTCTGTGCCCCCACACACAGAGTGGCAGACTTTATGTCCCTTCTGATTTCAGCCAAGTGTAAAGTTGACAGCTTCATTCGTTGACCATAGGAAGGCAAAGGGGACTCATCGACAGAAGTCCACCTTATGATCTCACCCTCTTTTTAAATTGAGGTTATATTTCCCTTGATTCTGCCAGGAGACTAAGGAAGGAGAAAAAAAAAAAAGGTCTTTCCCCAGAATAAGATTTGATGCCTAATTCAAACCTTAAAAGGGACTTGGGTTACGTTCTGGATGCACCTGCTTTTATTTTCTTTCTGGGTGTTGCTTTTCTCTTCCACTACAGCTCTTACCCTGAATAGACACAGAATGACCAGCCTGACTCAGGCTGCCTAGAGCCTGTGTTGGAAGGGCTTTACTGTCCAACTTCCTCGCTGCAGGGGGAGCCTACTTTATCAGACGATTTCCCAGCAGGCGTTCATGGCTGGGAAACAGAGGCAGGAAGCTTTCCCACCATCCAGAGATGAAAACTGCCCCAGGCCCCTGGCTTGAAGAGACCATGATGAAGAGAACTTTCCATGGAGTCCGTATAATGCGTCTGCATTTTAATTCTGTGCCTGGTTTAAAGATTTCTGAAAATATTTCTAACTCCTTGTCACGTTCCAGCATTGGCATTCCAAAGGTTCCAAGGACGTCTTGACCCACAGCTCCTTTACTTCCCCTAGGTTGGGAATTCGGGGTCTAGGAGGTCAATAGTTTTTAACTGTAGGCTGCTTTCCCCTTTACTGAAATAGCAACAGCCAACACCAACTGCCCGTTGATCCATCAGGGCCTCTGCACGTTCTGTACCCATCACTCGTCCACAGCTAAAATGCCCTGCAGGAAGCAGCTGTGGGGTCCTTGTGATAGAAGAGAGACGCTAAGGCAGTGTGGTCGCACATTCTGGGGAAGCAGGCGTTTGCTGAGTACTCACAGCTCAAGATCGCCTATCCACAAATACAAAGCCCAGAGGGCTTCTCTGACTCTCTCCTGCACGAGGGGAAAGTGACACTTCCGGTCTAACACCAAGCACTTAGGCAGCGGGACAATCCATGCGGGACCCTCAGACTCCAACACTGCTGTTTTCCCCTCTTCTACACATTGAGGTCATTTCCAAGTCTCTATTCTAGACATCTATGATAATTAAAAAAAAAGGCTTCAATGAATCAATGGAACATGATGAAACTTGGAGTCTTTATTTTCATGCAAATAGTCTCAGGATGAAGGGCAAGACATAAAGATTCAACGACCTTAATTGTAAAAGAATTAAAAATTCCATTAGTAACTATCACAATTTAATAATGCTCATTTTTTTGCAAGAACGGGTGATAGTTACAGGAAATTATAGCAACCTCTTAATTTCTACAATGATTTTTTTTTCAAGAGCATTTTCCTAGTTAAAGATTAGGTGTCTTTTTTAGCTGCCAATAACAAAGAGGGTGAATGTCTTTGCCAATAAGAAATCCCCTGTGTTCAGAGCTGTCTAAATTGGGAGTGGGTTACCTTGTACAGTGGTAAGTTCCCTGCTCCCAGGGGACCTGGGGAAGAAACTTGGTGAGGGCTTGCCAGGCAGACCAGAAGGGATTTGCAATCTTTAGAGTATTGGAGTTTTGGAGAATCTAATTAAAGTTGTGGACCTTTTCTTCACAGAAGTGCGTGGATGGGAATGAAAATTCCACATACACTGGGGTACAAAGGTGTGCTGTGTCGCGTCTATACGGCAGAAGACCATTTGGCTTGGTAAGAATCCCAGGCCTCCAGCTGTACAAAACAGTATGTGACCCGGAAGCATTTTCACAGCCTTTGCCCCTTCTCTGTCCCTCAAACTCACTTCCACAAGACGTAGAAATAGTATGACCTGCAAGGCAGTTGACTATTTAAATTGATTAAACCAATAGATTTCACCTAAAAATTTGAATTTTTGGCTTCTGTTGGAAAACATCAGAGCTTCAGGTGACCATTGGCCTGCATTCCAGGGAAGGTCCACCCCACTTCCCAGGGCCACCCCAGGCCTCTTCCGTTAATCTCTCCTGTCCTCTCTAAGTTTGAGTTTCCCATCTCTGGAACAGAAACTGGTTTTGGTCAGCCATTTTTTTTTAAGAGAGAGAGGGACAGTTAGAGAGAGAGAGAGAGAGAGAGAGAGAGAGAGAGAGATAGATAGAGAAAGACTTTTTATTTAGTTTTTCGCATGGCTTTCATTGCTCTTGCTGTGTACGTGGTGCTGGGGTTTGAACTCATACTCCCACCTGCCAGACAAGCTCCATAACCACCAAGCCACCACTCCAGACCCTGGTGGGCCATTTCTTAAGGCCATCAAAGGCACTAGTGTGCCTTCCTCTAACCACACTGTCCTTTGTAATCAAGGGACACTCAGTTAATGCGTGGAGAGTGGCGAGGGAGAGGAGTCTGGGACAAGTGACACCACAGAGCAGAGACCTGCACATTTTGCAGCAGAGCCTAAGAAGGGAGCGACTACACCTGCTAATGTCTTTGTGCCCCTTCCTGTGACTCCAGAAAGAAAGGATGTGAGCGTGTGTTTAGAAGGCCCGGGAATGCACCATCCTCTGAGCCAGAGGTGGCTCTCCAAGGCCTGGACTGCACCCTCCCTCTGCCTTATAGAGCAGACGCCCCCCATGCCCAGCCCACTGGTCAAGCAGGGCTGAGGACCTGGAAAGATGGGGGCCCTGACGTGGAGCTCTTCCAGGTCCCTCCACTCAGCTACAAAGGATTCTCAGGAAGTCCCAGGGGACTGGGGAGGGGGCAATGGGACAGAGGTCCAACTTCTGCAGGGCACATACCAACAATGGCCTTGGAGGCCAGCCACAAGCCCTCCAGTATCACTGAAAAACCTGCTCCATGCGTTCAGGGTGACATCACTGTGTGTCACCCACATGGCGGTTTATAGGCAGTGATTGGAAAGATGTGTGTTTATTGCTAAGAATAGAAAGAAGTATGAAAAGTTGAAATTGCTGATTCCAGAAATAGAACTTTTCTTATAACCTTAATTCAAATGAGACAAAAACGGAATCAGTGAGCTTCTCCAAATGGCAAGTCGGTTGCCTTCGGTCACCTTCCCTCACATCAACTGCAAGCTCAAGGAGCTCGGACCACCTTGGCTCTGGAGAAAGAATCAAGGCGGAGACCTAGGAAATGTGGATCTATATCAAGGACAGAAGCAGCGAGGTAACTACGGAGGTGACCACTGGTTTCCAGTGTGGTCCTACGGGGACCTGCCGTGACATTGGGACCTGGGTAGCAGACCCCCGTGTGATGCAAGCACTCCACAGCCCTCCCAACACATGATGGATTTGCATTTTAATTCTGTGTCTTGTTTAATGATCCCAGAAAATATTTCTAAGCTCCTTGTCACATTCTAGCATTGGCCTTCCGAAGGTTCCAAGGATACCTTGACCCACAGCTCCTTTACTGGGGGTGCTCTGGCCTCCCCTAGGCTAGGAATTCGGAGTCTAGGAGGTCATAACAGTTTTTAAGTGTTGTTTCTATTAACTGATCTGCAGGCTTTCTCCAGCCACAGACTCATCTCCCAGTGAGTAATTCTGCCACTCCAGGGATGCCAGGCCAGGGCACGATTCCAGATACAAAAGCACCCCCCACCCCCTGGATCTGCTTCTGGTAGGTGAGAACACAGCTCACCAACAAGAAGAGACATCTTTTTCCCTCAAAGACAAAAAAAAATCAAAAGATCTGTTATTTTATCACATAATTAATGCATTTGGGGTGTGTCGTTGAGCATGGATGCACACTGGAACATGAACACCAAGGGAGATTATCAACAAAGAAATCGCGTCTCCTCCAATGCCTCTAGTTTCTTCCAAGGTAAGATGATCAATACACAATTTACAAAGTAAGTGATTGTAAATATTTAAATATTCGCTTGCTTCTTTTCCCCTGCCATTTGTTATTGTTACATTTATAGCTTTAAATATTAGCCCAGTCCTATTTATAACAACACTGGATAACACCACTCATTCATCTCCTTAAGAAAGGCAATTTGGAGGAGGGGGGATTTGTCATTAACAGCAGTTCTAATTAAATAGCCTCATCTACACATTATGACACTGTCTTGTACATTTTCCCTAAGTCTAAATATCTTCTAAACCATAATAATCCACCAGATCAAACATTCAGCTGCTTATAAAAGTGGGAAAATACTGATTTACACTTTGAAAGCTTCGTCAAAGCTGTAATAATTTTGTTGGATAAACAATGTGATTCTTGAGATTAATAAGAATTTCTAAATATGAACAATATGTACCCTGAGGAGAATATTATCTAACAAGGAACTGATAAATTATGTTGGGCAAATCATCTGCATACTAAAGTGTGCGTGATGGAGACAGGAAATTAAATATTGAGATGTGTAAATAACACACGGTTTCGTGTGTTGGTTTCTCCCCCACTCAGTTGGGTGAGATCCCAGTCTCAAAGTAAAGATGCCCAGTTCTTGTCCTTGCCACCCACAGGAGAACAGGGCACATTGGCACAACTCATGCCCAGGTCGACTTGGGGCAGATAGGGAGTTCTCTGGGGAGCTGTTTGGGACAGGTACTTGGGAAAGAGTGAAAGGAGGTATCTATGGGATTTTTTTCCATCTTCTTTAAACTACATTTGGGGCTTTTTATTTCTCAAGGTGATTACCTTTAAAAACTGGAATGTCACTGGTCTGAAAGACTCTGATGTCGTGAAGCACCATGTGTGCGTGGGAGCTGGCCGCCAGGGCACATTTGAGGATGTCCCTGGTCCTGGTAGAGCACTCAGGAGGACTTCCTGTGGCAACCAAGTCCCAGCAGGCACGGTCTTCTTCTGCACTGTAACTTGTGGGGGGACAAAACAGAGTGGCCCTGTGGGTCATCCCCGAGGAGTATGCATGCAGAGAGGGTGCGAGGAATTGGGGGGCATCAGAAACTTTCCAACAGATTAGGTTATAAAGCAGCTGTCAGGGTTCACCAGGCAAAGCGCCTTCCAAGCACAGGGAGCAAGAACACGTGGGACAAGCCCGCTAAACACAAGCAGAGGTGGGAATGTTTAGAGAAGGACACAGGGAGAAACGAGGCCAGGCAGAAGCAAAGTCAGCGCAGACACGCGAAGATGCTAATGATATCTGCAAACGTGAGCGCAGGTAGGCAACCCGACTGAAAGTGGGGAAGAGCACAGAGAACGACCTCGAGAACCCTCGACAGGAAGTTGAACTTTGGCAGGAATCAGAAAAATGGAAATAAAAACAGGGTCACAACATCATGGAGCAGCCAGGACCTCCCCATGCTCCAACAGGAGAGCACAAGGCTGAAATGGCCGCAGAGGAAAATTCGCGACCAGTCCATAAAATCAAAGACGCCCACCTCCTTTGATCCACCAATGCCCTTCCCCATGGGACCTTCCATGCCTGGGACTTAAAGGTGAGCAGATGCATGTCAGGCAGTAGCTAGCAATGAGCACTGAAATGCATGGCAAGGTCAGCTCAACCTCAAGCTCCTCTAAAGTCTATAAGCTACTGCCAAGGATGAGTAAATGATTTGTAGAAGAGAAGCTGTGGAAAAGCGCAGCACTCAAACCTGGAGGGTGGACTAAAGCAAAAGAGATAATTGAGTGGCTGGGGGCATCTCAAGAAAGAGGACTTATGGGACTCTTTTTTTTTTTAAGAGAGAGAGAGAATCAATTTTATTTAGTTTTTCATGTGGCTTCCATTGCTCTGACACTTCTTTGGGTTTGTGGTGCTGGGGTTTGAACTCGCATCTTTGCTCGTGCCAGGCAAGCACTGTAACTGCTGAGCCACCACTCCAGCCTTATGGGACTAACTCTTGACAGGACCCATAAAGGTCAAGGTAAAACCAGAATTTACGGTGCTAGGTGTCTCCTGCTAGCTCACAAGGGGGGACTCTTCAGTAGGGCAGGCATACTGAGGTAACCTCTGACCACTACTGACCCCTATGCCCACATTAACACGGAGTGAGTGGTAGATGAAGCCCCTTAACCAGATGGCCACCAAGACAGTTCTGGAGGGAACCAACTAGTGCCAAAAACCCCAGCGCCCAACGTGAAGGAGGAGTGGAACACCTGATTGGAGAAGGCTGCTGAAGGAGGACCCAGTGCTCCTGGCAAACGTCACACAGTAGTAAACTTGGGGACAATGTTGTCTCTCAGAGCCACACCACTCTCGCCAGCCAGCGCATGCTCTCTCTGAGCCTTACCTTGCCCTTACTTTACTTTTACCTCACTTTCACTTATAATAAAGTTCCCTTGCGTGACTTTCGGTGTCTGACTTTAAATCTTCTTTTATCAGAACACAGAAACCAAGGTGTGGTGGTTCAGCTCCTGGCTCTCCGGCAACACGTGCGTAAGAATCTTTACTATATTTTTATTTATTAGTATTTACAGTTGAAAAATACAGAACACAAATGTCTATCCACAGAAACAACTGAAGCAATCTTGCTGGATTGAAATATCAAACTGCATGAAAGGAAACTAAAATATCAGATGTGGAAGGTGCCACTCTAAATACAGTACTGAGCAAAGCGAGAAGATGCCACAGCAAGATACCAACCTTACCATGCCTGTCGTAAACATGTTCAGCATGTGCCCCTAGACGTGGTGGTATGTAAAGGAAAGTGGGGAACCGGGAGTAACTGCCACCACCTTTAGAAAGGGGACTTCTCCTTCCCCCAGAGAGTGGTTAAAAAAAAAAAACCTAAGAGATTTTTCTTTTAAAGCAGGGCAAAAGGGACATAAGAATTTATTATAATATTCTTTTATATTTCTATGTCCAAACACATCTAAATAAAATTTTAAAAATCAAAGAGAAGGCCTGTTCAGACAGCAGCAAGAAGGAAGGAGGCTGGGGAGAGGAGGAGAGGCAGGAAGCACAGAGCCCAGTTGGATCCTCAGGGTTGCTGCTGGGAGGCTCAGCCCTGCTTTTTCCTAAAAGGACTGTTCAAGACCCTGACTTTACCTGAACTTAACCCTTAAAGATTACAATGATCTTTCAAAAAAAAAAAAAAAAACCCCACAAGAGGGTAAGTTTGGCAAAAGGGGCCCAAGCAGAAAGCCAGGGAGCGACCCAATTATAATGCAGGAGTTGCAGGAGTCCCCGAGCAGGGAGAAGAGCTAATTTGACCATTCAGCCCCTTGCTCCATATTTATTATGTGGCCATGATAATGCAGAGAATGTTGTGAGGATTAATAAATTCATTTCTCAGCTTTGTAGATAAAAATGTGCTCCCTGAGTGCTTTATTTTAAGAGCCGTGGCTCGGCTTGTTTACTGCCGAATCCAGTCCACCCTTCCTACAACCTTATCTCCTGGTTCTGGGCTCTGAGATGGATATGGGCTCTTTTCAGCGAGTGGGAGGAAGCTTTGAGGATTATGCATTTTAAGCGCTGGTTCACAATGAATATGTGACCAGATATATGTCACATAGGGGAAGTCAAAAATATAATCCCTTCGAGGTTAATGACACAAATTGTATTTGGAGTTTCAATTTGCTGCAGTAATTCCAGGCACTTTAGAATAAGTGATTTTGGCCTTAGCACCCGATATCTGCTACAAAACTTCCTGATATGGGCTCTATGAGGAAAGAGCTGGGGTTTTGCTTGGAAAATTCAATGGAAACAGTGTGCTCATTACGGAGAGACTCAGGGAGCCTCTCTGAGTGGCCTTTTAGGAGCAGGTAACGGTCTATGCCGGCTCCCTGACACTTCCGTGCCTCACACCCTTTGGTAAAAGGCTGGTGCTTGGAAGAAGGCTGTAGGAGGGCAGCAGAACTCACGCCTAGAAGCAAGCCAGGGTGCACACTCACAGAACAGCAATCCCAGCATGCCGTGCGAACGCTGGCTGCGTGTGCTGCAGCCACAGGGCCTGGCCCAGGTGTGGCTCTGCACAGTGCCTCTCTGTCAGCTGCAACCCGGTGCGGCTCTCACCATGCCGGGCCCCTGACAGTCCACTCCCTAAACACCTTCATGTACTCCTCATAACCTCTATAGTTGACTCTGTTATCAGAAAGGAAACTGAGTTCAGGAAGGATGGAGTGATGGCCCAGCGCGCACTCCCGGCTGTTGGCTGAGCTGGGAGGACACCCACACTTGGCCATATTGCATTCACTGCAGGCCCAGATGTGACGTGCACCGTGGTGAGCCCCACAGAGGCGCCATCGCGGGGGATGACCCAGCAAGGACAGCCAGTGAGTACTCAAGCGAGGGGTCACAGGCAGTCATTCCAGGCTGCGGACAGCGAAGACCAAGGCCCCAGGCAGGAAGGCGCAGTGTAAGGCAGAGGGGAGAAATGAAGCCGCTGGGGACAGGGCTGACCGGGGAGGGATTGGAGACAGGGAGCCCGGGGAGCGGAGCCTTGGTGACAGCGAGGGCCTGCATTCTCCTCTACAGTCTTGTCTGGACGGAGGTCGAGGGGTTTTTGAGAGGCCTCCATGACTGCGTTTGCACTCTGAGGCCGTTACTCAGGATTTTGGAGCAGATCGGATCGAAGGGATCAAGGATAGATATTGGGGCTGGAATGGTGGCTAAGGTCACAGTGCTTGCCTGGCATGCACAAGGACATGGGTTCAGACCCCAGCACCAAGTACACAACCAAGTGTCAGAGCAACAGAAGCCACATGAAAAACCAAATAAAACTAACTCTTTCTCTCTCTCTATCTCACTGTCCCTCTCTCTTAAAAAAAAAAAAAAGAAGAAGAAGAAGAAGAAGACGAGGACTGAGGCCATCAGATGTGTCAGGCAAGAGATAATCGAGGTGCCCTCAACAGAGGGTGGGCGGAGAATGGCAAGGACTATCAGGAGATATTTTGAAAATAAAAATGAACAAACCCGATAAGGGAGGAGAGTGGGGATCAGGGACGACAGGTAGGCTTCAGCCGTGCACAACTTGCTTTGCATCCTTTGCATGGTCGAGGGGGGCAGGGGCTGCAAGTTTCCAAAGCCACTGGCAGCGCCTCTGGGAAATTGGCCCTGGAGCCGGGTTTGTGGTTTCCCCAGATATCAAAGCAAGAAGCAGAAGGTTAGGGGTTACATACCACCCCGCAAAGGCCCTAAGGGCTTTGGCTTAGGGCTTGAATCACTCATTTAAAAATCAAATGGCTTTGGTTTTAGAAAACACATTTTTTAAATGAGTGGGCCAATATGGCTTGCTCCAGGCATCATTTCAAAACCTCCCTTCAGATGCATTTCTGAGTCTCTGCTAGCATCTCTAAACCAAAGAGATCTGCCAACCCCCACCATCGCACAGGCTTCTCGGAATTTCACAGCCCTGACTCCTTACTTCCACCACTGCCTGAGCCCTGTTCAGCATGTCCCAGCCCCGGGCGCTCCTAAACAGTACCCAATGTGTGCCATGTAAATAAGAAATCAACACAGAGGCTGGTTCTCTGGTCCTGGAGATGAGGACGGCATGCGTCTAACCCAGAGCAGCTCATTCAGCTGGCTCCAGACAGCTAAGTCATCTCTTTCTCTTGGGGCACAAAGATCTGCAGCCCCAGCCAACGGCCGCTCAGGTGCGCACAGCCTCTGGGGTCCTACCAGTAGCTTTCCCCCAGCTCTGGCTGTTTCTGTAAATGTCCTCTACACCGTGCACACAGTAACAGTTGCGCACAATGTCATGATGCAATCTGAGTGACGAATGCATGAAAGAGTCTGAGACATCGCCCGGTGTGCAGTAGGTGCGCCCTAGTGCTTCCAAAGATGATACCCTGCCCTGCCATTCAGAAAAGAAGGCGGCAGAGAAGAGAGAAGACAGCCAGCCCTCAGCCAGGAGGCCATGCTGCCGTCTAAGAGGCAGCAAATAGGCACAGGCGTCTAAGAACAAGAATCCCTAGGATTCTCCGCAGGCAAGGCCCATCACGCACTCCCTTGCTCTCTGCTTCCTCCCAGGATAGTCACTCAGGGAGCCACCAAGCTGCAGAGAAGAAAGGGAGGGGCACCTACCTGGTGGGTGCACCCAGAGACCCTCCTGAGAGAATATGGTCTGCACCAGGGCAGGGTCAGAGGCAGGGCGAAAGGGCAAGGTCCCTGGACAGGAAAAGCCATGAACCCGGCTCAGCAATAGCCTGGGTGCTGACCAGAGCCAGCACATCCCTGCAGCGCCCAGTGTGTGGGAAGGAACCGGAACCACAGCAGCCAGGAAAGGAGCGCATCCCGTGACTTCATGAGAGGAAGGCTTTGCAGAGACTCGTGCTGGGTGCACAAAGATGATAAAACGGAAGCTGCTGCCCAGCTGAGGACAGGAAGGTGCAAGGAGGAGGGCGCGTTGGGACAGAATGAAGGTGTGTAGTGCGCAGTAAAGGTGTTAAAGAAGCATGATCTTCCCTCATCGCACCCAAGTCTGTTCTCACTGCATTGCTTGACCTTGGAGAGCATATAACTTCACCTGCGGGCCAGCTGAGACCAGAGAGGGTCTGATTCAAACCACGCCAACCAGCACAGTAGAGACCTGGGGCTGTGTCTTGCCCCTTTGATCCTTTCAGATTCCTGTTCTCAGGCTCACTGAGGAGAAAGTTAAAAAAAAAAAGAAAGAAAGAAAACAACAAAGAACAGACGAAAAAGCCCTGAAATTCCACACTTTTACCTCATCCGGAACCTATAAAAAGATAGGCAGGAGTCCCAAACGCGAGCCTGTGGATTGGCCTGGAGATGGGCGGCTGGGTGGGCAGTGCTCAGCTGCCTTTGGGTCCCCACCCTCTGACCCTCAGAGTGCCGCTGAAGGACGCGGCGAGCTGGCCCTAAGTCTTGGGTCTCAGGAGCCGTTGCCAAGGGCCTACAGGTTGCTCTGGGGTTGTGGCTATCAGGGCTCTGCTCTGATTGGCTGCCCTGCTGTGCCGCTTGCTTAGCAGACTGTGCCCAGGTCTCTGCATTCTTTAATATTGCTTTCAAGACGCTGTACCACAAATTCAGAAGGTAGCTGCTCATAGTGGCCATGAGCAGGATTTGGGAAGATCAGCGAGCAACATGAACTCAATCTCTGTAAAGTTTTACTTCAAACTAGCAGGTGGCCACCAAGTCCGCTGAAGCCACTCTGATTTGAACAGGGAGATGAGCCCAGATGGACCAGTGTCAGCACAGACCCCTGCAAGCCACTGGAACCCCACCCAGCTAAGGCCACCGTGCACTTGCTGTAATGAAAGCTCTCGGGTTGAACTGAGAGATCTGGGAAATACAAATGCATTAGTGTGAAGGCTGGCGGTGACCTGGGCCCCGGGGGCTTCACATGTGCAATCATTTAGGAGCCGCATCTCCCTGGTGCCCCAGAGTGGTTGGAAGTGATGCAGAACGTGCCACACTGCAGCCTCATCAAAAATAGACCGTGCATTTTTCTCTCTGGGGTCGAGTGTCAGGTCACCCGACACGAGGTGCGTACGCAGAGCCGGGCAAAGTGTCGATTCACCCCATTTGTGAGTGTGCTGTGATGGATGGATGAGCAGAGATTAACCGAGACCCCTTTCTCAGAGGCCAACCTAAGTTGCAGTCCCACTTACATGTCAAGCCTAAGTATAATATTAATATGCACATCGATCCTACATGTTTAGGAGGGGGCAGGATTTCCAACAATATGCTACTGCATGCAAAATTTATCTAAGTAAATAATTATTTTTAAGCCCAAGATTTAGGCAGCTTCAGTATTCCACATTATGCTAATGTTTGACAATTACCAAGTGTGGGGATCAGCTAACAGTTTTTTTTTTTTTTTTAGTTTAATTTAAAGCAATTTGACATGGGAAGGTTATATTTTAGATGCCAATAAAAGCCGTACTTTTAACGTAAGTGTACAGTAGGCCCTGGGGTATGTGACTATTATCTTTTCTGCAATTATGTGGTGTTCTACATAAATGTTAAAAAAAAAAAAAACTTAGAAATATCAGAAGTGCTAACTTCTATCCAAGTGCTGGATAAAGGGAGAGACCAGGCGCACACCGTGGGTTGAGGCTGCCCCCTACCGGTCACACGGGGAACAACACCAGCTGGCTTTGAATAAATTAATTCCAAGGATATCTTAAAAACACACACTTAGCAACCAGAATATCGATTCCGTGAACATTCTGTCTTGAGATGCAGTTGTTCAGTTTCACAAGCTAAATGCCATTAACAGTAAGAGCAAGTCTCTGAACCAATTAACCTATTTTTCTGGAGATGCTGTGCTACCAAAATAAAAAGAACATTTCTCAGATGGTGTTTGCCATCCTAGTCTTTCAGATGTCCCGGAGAAAAGGAAATAATTTGTTGCCAGTAATTGGATAACTTTTCTCTTCCCTTGATCTCTTAGGAGGACTGGACTTGAATGAAAAGAATAATATTTTGTTCCTAACAGAAGGCAGCCCTAACCCTTACCCTCTCATTTTTCTTAGAGGTGTTCATATTTAACTAATGGGCAAGGACAAGGAGAGAGCCCAGGAAAGGGTTTAATCAATAGCTACTATCAATTTTTCATTGTTATGGGATGCTCCCTTCCTATAATAGGAAATCACTCAAGAAAAGTAAGGCCAGCCAAATGTGGACACCCACCCGGCCATCTGCTTAATAGGTACATTTAATCCATCAACATGGGGACACAGGGCCAGGTAAGTGGGGTCCCACATGCTGCCTGGGAAGAAGACCCTTGGAAGTAAATATGGCTTATGGACAAATATTTTTTAAGAAAACTATAATTCGTAATTGTTACTAAGAATGACATTGCTTTGCGGTTCAGGGTGCGCATTTCCTTGGAAAACATCATCTTATTATCCCTCCAGAAAATCCAAAGAAGTAAGCATTCTTCTTACAGGCACTGTGGGCATGAACAAGCTGGGGTCCTTGGGGGTGGTCCTACAGGGTGTCCAGGCACTGTAGCTTGGACCAGGAATGTATCCCAGTGGCCCACCTGTTAAGGGCTTGATCCACAGCTTGGCACCACTGAGATGTGGTGGAGCCTTTAAGAGGCGTGGCCTAAGGGAGCCCTTTAGGACTTGGGGACCTGCTCCGGAAGGGGCTGCTTGGTAGGTGACCATTTTGAAAATGCAGCAACATCAGTCCCCACCGTGATCGCTACCTCGTCCTAGGCCCAAAGCAACAAACTGAAAGCTCCAAGACCATTAGCCAAAATAACTTTTCTCTCTAAAAGCTGATTATTTCTGGTATTTTGTTACAGTAATAGAAAGCTGACTAACACCAAGCCTAGCTATTCTGCCTACAAAACACCCCACCTTATGGCATGGCAGCCAGCAGCACGGGCTAAGTTTGAATCTAAATTCATAAATGCCAAAATGGAGAACCTCCACTAATTTATTTCTCTTGTATCTGCCTCAGCTTCCCCATGCGTACCTGAGGATGATCACCATATTTTTCTCACGAGTTGTGAAATTGATGTTGGTGGATATTAAGCCCTGAGGATCTGGTCATAGCAGGCACTCCTTGATGAATGCTAATTAGCACCTTATTGTTGATTTTCCACGTACATCCACAAACTTGTTCAGTAAAGTCTGGTTATTTGGAGAGATTTATAAACAAAAGAGCTTTTGGAGGAATAATCAGAATACGGCACATGCTGGCGGGACGTTTTCAAGCTTGCTTCACTCTGGTCTGCTCTTTCAAGCATCCTCTTTTACTGTCCCCGTGTAGTGCCGAGGAATCTAAATCCCCTCTTTGGACTCTAATGGTGACCTGGAGGGGCCACTTGCTGTGCACCGACTTGGATCTCAGAGGAGGAGGGTGAAGGTACCTCGGCGCCTGCTCCATTTCCGTCCCGCCGCTCCTGGGCATCCAGACCTACAGGTGTGGTTTATGTGTTCTTTGCTGCTGTAGCTGATCGTACAGAGAGATCCAGATGCAGTGGAGATGTCTGCAACTTTGTGAATTCAGCAGACAACTAGGACACCTTGGCATGGTCCAACCTGCTGCCACCCGGCTTCCCCACAGAGCACCCCGGATTCTGCACAGGGCCAGGCTGCTCCCCTCCCAGGCCCACACCTTGCAGACATCTGTTAATACGGCCTTCTGTTCCTCCTTTGAAACTGCCCCTATTTCCTTCTGTGACTTGCTCAGAAGGACTGCTCCCAGCTCCAAGGCGGGGCACAGAGCCCAGGTCTGCACGTGAGCACCTTACCCCAAGAGGCCAGGAGGGGATCACTAGCCACCCAAGCTTGACTGTTGGTGGGTGTCTGATGGAAACTTTATAAAACATGCTGGCTTTATCCTGATGAACCTAGAGCCTCTGGGGACCCAATGTGAAGGGAATGTGCCTGTGAACAAAGCTGTAGGAGGAGAGCAGACCCAAAATATGGAAGGAAAGCAAATGTTTGCATCCGCCCTTCAGCCTCTGGATCCAGCCATCACTGAAGCAATGCTCTCAGCCATGTGAACCAATAAAGCCCTTTTAAACCCACGTAAATATGGACTAGCTTTCTGTACTTGTCCTCTGTACCTTCACCCACATGCCCCTCAGGGAAGAATGTACCACCTTCCTGTAGATCTGGGTTCTGCCTCTGGGGCATCTGCTGCTGAGACTGGATACCTGGGGGACCCAGGGCCAGGCTTCTCCCTCAATCATTCGTGGCAGATCCCTCTGCATGCTGTGGCAGTATGGACAATCAACAACAGTGAGGTTGTCTCCCCGCCCGCTTCATCTCAAGAGTAGGAGGGCACCACCCGGCTCTCCTGATCTTCAGTAGGTGAGAGAATGACTCCGGGGTCAGCTCTGCTCATGACAGCATGACTGGCAGCCACGCTTGGAAATTGGGAGGCTGGAGGAGGAAGGAGTCCTCCAGATCGCGGAGTCGGAGAGCTGCCTGCTTTCCAGTGCCTGCTTTCCTGGGTGCTGGCAGAGAACATGAGGGCTGGCACCTGAGGGTGGCAAGGACGCACCTCCTGAGCACCCAGCACGAGCTGCTGCTTCTAAAGCCAGCATGTGCACCTCCCGGCAAGCAGCTATTCAAGTGCAGACAGAACTCTGGGCCGAGACTCCGTAAGCTCACCAGCGTGAAGCCGGGGCTGGGCTTGGCCTAACAAGAGGATGATCCTTCCATCATTGGCCACTGTGAACATCTCAGGGAAAGAGCAGGGCAGAGATGCAGAGCAAGAGCAGTGGAGGCAGTGAACCCTCCACGTCCCCCAGGACAAAGCCGAAGGTCAGCCAGGATGCCTGACACCTGAATCTCCCGGGCTCCGCAAGACTGGTGTCAGCGCTCCATCAGACAGCTATGGGTATCATTTTAGACTCCGCAGCCTCCTGCCAGTTACTTTGTGTTTTCCTTACCTCAATCTCCCCCTTCAGCTAAATGGGACCAACAGAGTGCCATTGGGCAGCGTGGGGACCATCATGAGCCTGTGTGAAGTAAGGGCAGGCTGCTTTGCACATGAGGACAGCTGAGCAGGTGTGGACTCTGCCCTTCGAACCCGGCATGACCAGTCCAAAGACAACTGCATGGAAAGATCTGAGATCAGCATAGCCCAGGACATGGGGCCCAAATTAGCAGAATCTGAAGCATCAACTGTAGAAGGGACAGAAAATTCTACCCGGCCTGGCAGGACTTCCAGGGTGAACCCATTTCAGACTAGAGGTCTGGTGTTCTTGTTCTAGTGGCCAACCCAGACCAGACGGAACGTGGCAAGGTGCCCAGGTGTCCCAGCCAAGCGAGCTGCAGCAAGACCCAGCCGAACAGGGCTAAGGCTCTGGGCAGAGCAAGCTCAGGTCACTGTATTTATTTTCTTTCATTTTAGCTCCAGAGAAACAGATCCTTTCTTAAAAACCCAAATTTGTTTTGGTCAAGGGAAAAGAATTTGGGCACTTGAGGCAGAAGATGCAGATACGTACCCCAGATGGCCATGAGTCCCCAAGACAGAGCCGCCAAGTGAAACCGCCAGTGCGAGATGGGGCAGATGGGCAGCCCTGGTCCCTGGCCAGCATCAGGGGACTGGCTTTGCCCCTGCTGTGGTCCTCTGATAACAGGCTGACCTTTTGCTGAAAGCCCTGTCACATCCAATAAGAATTTTTTGGAAGGTTTTGGAAACAATTCAGCTGCCCTGATAAACTGCAACTTGGAAAGGGTGCTTTTAAGTTGAAAAGCACACAGGCAAGTTATGGGAGTCTCCACGTCGTCTCTTCTTGGACGTGGGAGGACAGTGTTTCTCGTGCTGGTTGCTCGTGACTCTTGGAAAGGCTGTCCTGGGTTCCATGCAACGACTCTGCCTCTCACGATGGTCCTGCCTGAGTCTGGGGGCCTGGACCGGAGAGCTCATGGTAACCACGCTGTGGGCTTTGAAAGCAGCTGACGATTCTTTGTGCTTGAATTTAGTCCATGAGCAATGACCACGATAGGCTTCTCAAAATAGTAACAAAATCAGGGAGAAAGATAGAACTCATTCGTAAACATCAGGAAGTTAAGAGCTTAGGGGAAGAGACACTTTACACAAGGCATTGGGAAGAGGGCCTCAGAATGGATCTAATGTGAAGTCTGTAACAGAGCATGCAATTAAATTAGGAAACAATCCAAAACCAGGTGGTCCCAGGAAATGGAACAAATGGGGGTGCTCAAAGCCCACATGCTCAAGCCTAGCTCCCCCAATCTGTCTCCAGGTCGCGAGTGGCTGTGAGCTACCTCGGCTCAGAACCAAGCTGCTGGGTGATGGGAGGGAGACTTGGGGACACTCCTGGGTCTACCGGGGAAGTTGGCCCTCGCCCTGGGGACAGCGGGCAGGTGAGTGAGTACCTGCTCCCGGCTGTCTAAAGTGTTTTCTTTGGAACACTGGGTCATTCCCTATACACACAGGCAAGTTCAGACCAAATTTCCAGGGTTGGAAAAAGGATCCAATGGTGGCTCGAAAGGATCGGAAGCCATGTGCTTCCTAAGTGACCTCCACAGACACTGTCACTGAACCTTCTTTCCTCCTGCCCTGTGCTCCTGGCTCTTGGCCTCCCCACACCCACCTATCTAGAGGACAGTGACTGTTTCGAAGCACATGCCACATGCAATGATACCACATGTATGCAATTTGTCCAAGCAGGATCATTACATATCCCACAGCTAAAGATCTGCAAAGTCACTCATGGAATTAGCAGGTGACCTCTGTGCAGATTCTGCCTCCACCTCCAACTTGGGGACAGTGATGAAACTTACTTTGGAGGCTGGTTTAAAACTTCATCTGTCTGATGTGCCTGCACCTGAGGGCTCCATAGATGCTGGATTATGTCGCAGTTGCTGTTGCTGCGTGGGTAATAAGCAGCCAGTCTTGGGGTTCCGAACCTGGACTTTTCAAATGCAGAGCTCTGGGGGGGGGGGCGTGGGGGAGGTTCTGGCAGGCAGGGAGGAACCTGGCTTTGTGACTTGGCTCCAGGCTCTGAGGGTGGGGACTCCGCATCCTTTCCAGTTCCCCTACTTCTGGGGAGAAGCTTTCCTGCCCTCCCAGCAAATCCTCAGCAAAGGTGGAAAACCTCGAGTTTCACTCAGTGGCTCCCAGGTTGATTTTCCCTTGTGAGTGGAACCAGGCTGAGTGATTTAAACGCCCCTAATGAAGGATCTTCTCAGCTCCGTTAATCAGCCGCAACTACGCTGCTGGCTTGACTCAAAGCCAGTGTCACTCGCCACCTTACCCTATGACGCTGGGGACGGTGGAGCCAGGCCTCATCAACACTCTGTGAGCGTAGGCTTCAGGTGAGCTACTGGGGGCACCCCCAGGTTTGTTTATTGATCTCGTATTGGAGAACAACACAAGAAAGCAAGAAACCAGCCCGAGGTGGGCAGCTTGGTGCATGTCGAGGTGGAAGGGCGTGACAGGGAACCGAATTAACTAAGTGGACTGCTTAGGGTTGGTGCCTGCCACAGCCACTTCCCAGCTCTCCGGCTGGGATTCCAGGTGAGCCAGAATAAGGACAGCCAGAATAAGGTGCTGCCCACCCACTCCCTCATTCTGCTCTTAGGTGTGGAAAGCCTGCATGGGAGGCAGCATGCAGCTCTGTGGGACATCAGAACAAGCTGGCAATGAGCTAGGAAGGTCACACCTAGGTAGATGGCCACACATGCGCACCTTTGAGAAATGCCGGAGGTGGAGGACAGGTGAGGTGGCAGCTCACAATTATGGTCTCACCAGATGCAGGGAGGGAGGCTATGTTCAAAAGGCCATGTGGGCGTCAGACCTGAGGGGCACGAGGGTTGACAGTTCTGGAAAGATGGTAGAGAGATGAGTCTCCACTGTCCGGAGGCAGGGCTCGATGACCTGCCCTGGACCCAACAACAGCACGCTGGGGCCTGCAGCTTGGGAGGACAGCCTGTGACTCAAGGCCCTGCCCTGTCCATGGACCTGGGGCCCCGCTAGCGTGTGATCTTGGTGGGATGAGCCAGGTGGACGGCTTCATCCCTTCTCTTGCTTGCTGGAAGTTGAGCCACAGGTGACGCAGGAACCCAGGCCTGAGATGATTAGCAGGGCTCTCAGCTGAGACAAGAAGAGCAGCGACCTGCAGCAGCAGGCAAGGACAGAGTGGACACATCCACTTCAAGCTCCGGAGCGATGGTGTCCTTTCACAAGTATTCACGTTACAGTCACATGTGGCCTGGAATGGTTGACGAAAGGTCTTTCAAGACATCCAGCTCTGGCAAATGATCACGATTTAGAGCTCTTAGCTGGAAGCAATGCTTTCTGTGCTGAGCAGCTGCACAGACCAACAAAGGTCTTTGGGGTCTTGGGTCCACCAGTAGCCCAGGGGAAGGCAAGGAAGAATGTTCTAGCTGCCTGTCCTGGTGGCTCCGTGGACCACCTGCTTCAAAACTCAGTAGGTACAGACCCAAGTGCCGGGCTGGATTTGGATCCAGCTCTATCGCTTGCCAGTGGATGTGAAGTAGGACAAGCTACTCAGCCTCTTGCTGCAGCTCCTATCTCCATTTCTGCCAGGTGGACGGTGTGCATGATCTTAAGGGCTGAACTGGGATCCAACCACGGTTTCCTTGCCCTGTGTGATTCTGCTGACCTCACTGGGTTTCTTGTAAGGATTTGGCAAGAGTGGGCAGGAAGGCAGTTTAACACCAAGGCGCTAAGGTGGCTGGAAGGCCCAGTCCTAGAAAAACGCTGCAGAGCAAAGATCCCACCTAAGCCCCTTCCTGTCAGCCTGTGAACGCTGTTTGTCCTCAGTTCTCGGTTTAAATGCCACCCTGACACCCTGTCCAGTGCCCTGAGCCCCTGGCCCACATCAGAGCCTCCTGGCAACTGCTCCTAAAGACACATAATTTTAAAACTAATATTGCAGCTATGTTAAAATTCTGTGTTACATGATGATTTCTTTCAATGCCATCCCTTCCTGGACCAGGCTCATCTCACTTGCCAATCTATTCTTGGAGCCAGTGCTTGGCCTGCAACGGGGCCTGCATAAACGGTGGGTGGATGGATGGAAGCAGCTTGTTCTGGGGTCAGTGTTGCTGGGGGCACACATGCAAAAGTGAGTCGATACTAAGGCACAGCACTCTGCAATGACACGGTGGCAAAAGCCCAGAAAGTGATAATTCAAATCGCTTGCGTTTGCTTGCGTTTTGGTGAGGGATTCCATGAATTTCAATCCCATGAGCAGATGCGTGGGTGGTGCCTGAGAGGTAAATTACTACGATCTTCTACAGAAAGCATGGTGTCCATCCGCTCTCACCTGGAGTTTGGAGTTCTAGTTCAAAGCTCAGTCCTTGGGGTGCAAGTTGGGGTTTGAGGGTTTCTAAAGGATGCCCAGAGCATCAGCAGAGAGCACGGCTCTTACGCAGGCCAGAGGGGGCCTCTCGGTCCTCCTCACCTCTTCATCATGGCCTCCTGGCACTAGCACAGCCCTGGGGGAGGCTCTGGGATCCCTGCTTGATACCCAGGCAATGCTGGGGTGCTGCCCAGTGACAGCTTCCACCCCAGGGTCCCTCCCTGTGTGCCCAGGTCAGAACTGTCCACCTACAACTGCAGCACCCTTTCTCTAGTGTATCCACACTGTGTGTGCCACCCTCCCATCACTTGCTTTCCAACCCTGTCAGATCGACAATCACAGCATCATCAAGTGATGATTTAAGAATGGCCCCCTAGCTTGACAGCAGCGAAGCTAGGAATTCAGATGTGTCAAACAGAAGCCATGGCATGCTTCTTTTTGGTGAAAGAGCAAAGTTCCTGACTTTATACGGAAAGAAAAAAATCCAGACGCTGAAGTTGCTAAATGCTATGGTATCTATGAAATTGTGCAGAAGGAGAAAGAAATCGGTACTACTTTTCTATCACACCTTAAACTACGGAAGCTGTAGCCACAGTGCTAAGATGGGAGGGGACTAGGCTTAAGCTGGCATGGGGAAGCAGCCAACGAAGGGCTCAGGACTGGCAGCTCAGGGTCCACTGGCACTGGGAATGCATTCTCTGCCCATTAGCAGGGACCTCTGTATAGTTATTGGTCTTTTAAAAAAATTTTTAAAGAGAGAGTTGATAGAGTGAGAGAGAGAGGAAGAGAGAATCAATTTTATTTAGTTTTTCATCTGGCTTCCATTTCTCCAACACTTAGTTGTGTACGTGGTGCTGGGGTTGGAACCTGGATCCTTGCACGTGCCAGGCAAGTGGCGTAACTGCTGACCTACGTCACCAGGCCTCATCATGGGTCTTCATGCCTTGTAGAAAAGTACATTTCTCAAGTTCAAACAAGAGAAGCACCTGCCCTTGATGAACGTGGGCCAGCTAGTTTCTCAAGTGGCTGGACAACCTTTGAAACTGGGTTAGATGCTTGCTGCCAATGCACTCCAGCCCTGGATGGTCCAAGGCAGCATGGATGCTTGTAGTCCACTGGCCATGTGCTAGGGAGGTGTGTGCCCCCTGCACTGAGCTTCTCACCTCGGCAGGGGGAAAGGTCGCTTATGAGCAAGCAGGTGATGCTGAGAACCATGAGGAGATCAAGCAAGCATCTGGGACAGACCAGGACAATATCTATGACCTGGCTGAAACCCTGGGGAAGCCCAATGTATCAATGAACATATCAAAACAGTCTGCTGAGAGCCCAAGAGACAGCAACCATGACATTGCGACAATTCAGCGTGCCCCTCCAGGCTGCCCACGGAAGCAAGGCAGCTCTGCAGTCTCCTGATCCAGCACACGGCAGGAGGCGGGAGCCACTTGCCCAAAGCTGTTGTCTGTTTTCTCTAACAGCAATTTTTGCAACTCCATCTGATTGGTTCCACTATGTCCGTCAATCTCTCCAAGTAAGTGACCATGCAGATGACCAGGCATGGGACATCCACAGGGGAAAGAAACAATTCGTTTGGTAGAAATATAATGGAGATGGGAACGTCACGTAAGTCAGGGTAAATGGATACTAGAATGCCACCGGCTCTAGACAAGGCAGCTCCGGTGGGCGGCAGCACTGAGACAAGCCAACAGGACAGAGTGTGCACATGCACGTGGGGAGAGCCTTGAAGCCCTGGCCTCGTCTACCTGCCCACATGCTTGCCCTTTCTCCATTCTGCCACTCACTGTTCCAAGCATTCCGTGCACTAGCTCACTTAGTCCTTAAAACTATCAACAGGTGCCAGGCGCAGTGGCTCCTGCCTGTAATCCCAGTGACTGGGGAGGCTGAGGCAGGAGGATGGCAAGTTTGAGGCCAGCCTGTCTCAAAATAAACTGAAAAGCGCTGGGGTGTGACTCAGTGGTGGAGCACTTGCCCAGCACGCAGGAGACCCCGGGTTCCATCTCCAGCACCAGAAAAGCAGAAGACAGCAGGCAAGAGCCAGCCCAGCACCGTCCTCCTCCACTGTTGTCTGAGTGACTCGTCAAGCCAGGGATATCTGGCCCAGGCCAGGGAGGAGAGTGGGGCAGCAAGCCCAGCCTTGAGGGAGCACCCTGCGATTGCCTCCAGGGATGGCCACGCAGCCAGGACTGCCTGTGAGCACCCCTCACATCCTGCCCCAGGTGCCTTATTCCCACCACCCAGGCCAGATCCCAGGATCAACCACTGTGGTTGATGGTGGAGGTGAAGAAGCCAGTGGGGAGAGAGTCCCTGGCAAGGCCAGCCTCGGTCAGCAGGCTCTGTGCAGAAGGGCGCAGGCGGAGGCTGTCAGCTGCAGGCTGGGTGTGCTGGTAGCTAGGGGGCTCTGGATGGGCTCTAAGTTTACCATCCTTCTCATGGTGAAGAGGAATTCAACACTGGTGGAGCGGGACTGTGGACTTCCAGCCTCTGGGAAGCCTCATCTGTAGCTTTGCCAGTTTTTCTGGTGAGAAGGCTCTGACCACATGTGATTTCAAACCACCCACATGATCAACAAACACAGAGGGATGGCTACAACTAGCCCTGGCTGCCCCAGCATACCCCTGCACGGAGGCTCCACGGAAGGCGGAGTTCCACCCCGCAGAGGGCTCTCTGCATTGTCAGGTCCGCCTGCCACAGAGCCCCAGGCAACCCTTCCTAGAAGCGCGGACAGCCAACCTCTCAGGCCTGCAGAGATAGCAGGAAAGCAGGGAGGGACAAGAGCAGCACAGCCCTGTTCCAGGGGAACTGTAATTATCAAATCAGTGATAGGCCAGATTTCGCCGTGCAGTGCACCCTGCCAACATCTGTACAGATGCAACTTAACTATTTTTGTAATGATCCCTGCTGCTTAATTACTGAACTGGGCCAGCAGAGCAGGAAGGTAAGAGCAGCAGCTCAGACCAAAGCCCAAGGGAAGACCTGTGGGTTACAGCCTCGGTGCCCCCCATGACCCCCCTTGAACCAGCAGCTCAAAACCTAACCACTTAAGTGGAATTGCAGCTTGCAAAAATAAGCCGGTGAGGCAAAGCAACAGCACCTACAAACTCCCCAGTCAGGAACCGCCATCTGCCTCTTGCAGGAGCGTGGGGACTCTGGAGGATGCTGCCCCGGGAACTGTTGAGTTCCAAGACACGGGCAGGGTCCAGGATCAGACTCCACGGCTCCCCCACACCCAGGAAGTTGCCAACAGCACCAGGACACCCCTCTGCAAACTGTAACTGCAGGCACCTGGGTTAAGCCTAGCTGCAAGGGAGTCTGGGACCTGCAGACATTGCTGTGCGATCAGTGACATCAGAAGAGAAGTAGGTGTGCTAAGTGACAAGGGACCACCTCTGTGGCTAAGGGCATGGCAAGAGCCACTGTAATCCCAGGCACAAGCCACTCCTGTGTCAAGGAATTAGTAGAGAGAACACCCTTCTGTCCTCTTTCACCAACCCCAACCTCTGCCCACACACTCGGTGGGAGACAGGGACTAGGAGTTTACAGCTGAGCGCAGAGGATGGGCACGTGAGGTGCGGGGGAAATCGCAGCAGAGATGAGGAGCTGCTGGAGGAATCCTGGGAGTGTGGCAGCCAGCAGGAGGATGCTGAAGAGCAGAAGTTCAGGGCAGCGGAGCTGATGGCTGCTCAAGTGTGAACGCAAAGAGGAAGCGGGGGTCTTGCGTGCGGTCATTCATGGTCCGTCTCCCTCCACAAGCTACTAGCACAGGCAAAGTGCCATCGCACCCTTGGGTCGGAGCCGTGACAGCTGCCACCTCCAAGCAGGTTATGATGGCATCACTCGGCTGGCCACGGTGAGCATCGCCACAGAAGAGCAAGAGCCGAGCTGGTCAGAGGCATGGGAAGCCAACAGAGATTGGTGGTCAATGGAAAGTGAGCCATTTCCTTTTGAAAATGCTTCACTTCCTTGTGTGTCGCCAGCATGGACACTGCATACTGTGGGTTGCAACAGTGGAAAGGTCATAAGCCCACCTGATTCAGTCCCTGTGTGCCTGGTGCCTCTGTGGTTTCCACCAACGCCTTCCTTCTCTTTTGCTCTTGGTGAACCAACTCCTATCCCAGAGTTTAGGATTTGCACTGCCTTGCTTTAAAAATACGGTCTCATCACGTATGCAATCTGAAATAATTTCATATTTCCACACTCCCATCTACTAATCCACAGCTGTCCATGTTCGTGTCTAACAAATGTTTTTTGAAACCTATTTATCAGGGCAGGAAAATGAGCAGAAGTCCTGGGCATCTCCCAGAAGAACGGAGAAAGGGACAGTGGGCATCGTCTCCAACACTTGCCCCTCTTCACTGTTTGAGCAAGTTTTCATCCGCCAGGCTCGCTTTTGTAAAACAGCAGTGAATTTTACCTGTTTTCACAATGGTGAGCCAGCCGCAGAGGTAATGAAATTAAGCTTCCTTCATTTCTCGCAAATTCCCCCCACAAAGCAGAGCTGTAACGCACGAAATGCAGAATAAATAGGTGGCTGGTTTTCAGGACTTGAGCTCTAACTGATTGGTCACACTGCCCCTTAACAACATATTTGTATTTTGCAAAATGTATAATTTTTTTTAGCCCCTGAACAAATATATTTACATAACTGTGTCTAACGAGAAATTACATTTAACTTCTCAGAAATGACAATAACTAAAACCTGAACTGCCAATTCCACTTCATTAGGGTGGTGGAAATGCATTCCAAATGTTAATAAAAATTCCAACATGCTGATAAATTAGAGCTTCAGAGCCGCCGTGACACCTTGGTTAATATATTCAACCTCAATTATATTTCTCTTCAGCACCCTGTTATCTGGAACCTTTGCTGGCAATCAGAGGTGCTGTTTCTCAGGGCCAATTTTCTAGATAATGTAGCTTATCAACACTGTGGGTAAACTTGCCAATGGAATCAGGCCTCAGTGAACCACAAACCCGCTAATTGCTTCCCTTTTTTATGCATATTTACAGACTGTCACTTCAAAGAAATCAGTGGCCCATTGAGGCAGCCAGTTAGCTGGAAGAATTGGCCTCTTGCAAATGAAAATTAGCAAACAAGCCAGTGATAAATATGAAATGAACAAAGTAGAAAAATACTGTTTTGTTTGGAAACTTCCTTCTCATCCCGATTTTCAGTCCCAGCAGAAGGAGTTTGAACATGGAATTTGCCTTTTGTTTCAGATGAAGACAGAAAGAATTCTTCCTGAAGCCACTAACTAGGTAAAAAGCCTATTAGCTTTCCTTCCTCTCCCACGCCACTCCCACCCCAAATTTCTATTCACATAAACAGGTTATTAAATCCCGTATTAGATTTGCTTTGGAGTTTGAATAGACAAATGACATGTTAACACTTCAGAAACAATTAACCCCAGGAACTTAATTAAGTTCTCCTGACTTTAAGGAAGCACATTTCAAAATAAACTCTCGGAGTTTGCTCAAGAATAGCAATTCTTCCTTCTCTGAAGAATTCACAAGTGCTAGCAACCAGCAGAGAGCTCTGCCTGGCTGCACAGGGTAAGAGGGGTGGTGTTAGGAGCCCCGGAACCAGCACTGCACTTGGAGCGGGTGCAAAATCCCCAGGGCCAGAAAACAGTGATCAGCAAAACCACTTTCCAAAAGCCCCAAGCTACAGGCTTACTCAGAAGATGGTGCTGTAACTTTGTCCTTGGGGCTCAGCATCACCAAACATGCAGAATTTTGGTGTGTTTGTCTGAAATCTTTCCCCTGACTTTTTAGAATAACATTTTGAAATCTTTCACCGCTACAACGTTTTTAAGGCAGTATTAGATTTTGGAAAACACGTCACTTTAATATAAGCAGGTCATTTTAATATAACTTAAAATAAACCACCTACCAATTAAACTATAAATACTTTAAAAGGTCCGGTGCCAAACTGAGCAATTTGGAGCAGCAAAACTCAACAAACAAATGGCACTTAAAGTCTTGCCTTACAGCCGTGGGGCAGCGATGCTGTGTTTGGTTTGGAGCCCTAAGTGCCACGCCTGGCCAGTGTCAGGGTCTCCACTCTCCTCCGCTTGCCCCTGGCATCGGAAGGAGTGTGTCATGAGAGAGCCCTGTCTTGTTTGCTTTTTGTTTTTGCACAGAGCCTGAGCAACAACACAAATACTGGTGTGGATTCCAGGAGGACGTTCTGTTTAGAGAAACACTGTGCCTGCAGGAGACGGCTGGCTTCCTCCAGGAGAAAAGTGAGTCCTCTTCACTCATGAGGCCGCCTCTGCGTGCACCGCGTAGCATTCAGACAAAGGCTGCAGAGCACTTTGCAAAGCACGGCCTGATGGTGGTTCATGTCTGTTTTCCTGCCCAGACTCCATGAAGACGGGAATCGAGTGTCTGGGGGAGAAGACCTCCCCATTCAGATGATCCCAGCACTGAGGGTGACAGGCACCTGCACATTGACCAGGGATGGGAAGAAGGGATTGTGTTTACTCCTGCCAGGGGGACTGCAACAGGATCCCAGGACAGATGACATCAGGAGCAGACCTTAAGAGATGAGTGAGGGTCTGGAGTCCTGGCTCCGTGGTTACAGCACTTGCCTGGCATGCGCAAGTGCATGAGTTCAAACCCCAGCACCACGTACACAACAAAGTGTCAGAGGAATGAAAGTCACATGAAAAACTAAATAAAAATTGCTTCTCTCTTCTTCTCTCTCCCGAGTGAGGCTTCACCAGGCGGGGAAGGCGTTGCAGGCAGACCTGACCAAAGCCCACGTGGGGACCAGGAGGAGTGTGGCACACATGGAGGAGGGGTGGTCACTGTGGCCAGTGCTCATCCTGGGGCAGCCGCCAGCACAGAAGGACATCTGTTCTGGTGTCTCCTTTACCTCCCACCCACTTTTATCCTGGGCAGGACAGAAGGCAGGGTTCTGGTGAGTGCTTCTGAAACCCCAGCTGCTAAGCTGATGGGAAGACACCCTGATCAGGGGAAATTCTGTCAGCTTTCCTCGTCCCCTTCAGAGCTGTCAAGTCTTAGACGCCTGTTCACACGGCACACACCTGGGTTGTCTAAGACACAGTGAGACTAGCTCCCAAGACACGCGAGAGAACCCTGCCACATTGCTCCCATAGAGTCTCCAAACCCAAGCAAGTATCAGTAAACCTCCCGGTCTCCTTAAGGGGCTGGGAATTGTGAAAGGCTGGTTCCTAAATAGACAGCCACCGTATGTAACGCAGCAGGGTGTAACGGTTGATACAAAAGCTTACTTTTCATTTTTAAAATCCACAAGAAGTGCACAAAACAGAAGATTGCATGATGCCAAAGCGGCCGGCTGTTTTCAGAGAAAACGTTCCGATTGCTTGAGGTCATCGTTCACTGCTCAGTTGTCTTAAGACACAGACTTTCACTTTTTCCTAGCGATCTTGTGATGTAGACATTGCTCCTAGAAAATAAGAGGTGAAGCTGTGCCTGTAGCAAGGACGCAGGGAGCGGCGCCCAGCGTGGTCACCACCAGTGCGGCAGGGAGCTAGCAGGAGCTCATCTAGTCTCCAGAACGTTCCGGAGCAGCAGGCAGGCAAAGCCCTGTTTTTAAGAAGAGGAAACGGAGGCAGCTTCTTTCAGCCATGGGTGCAGGCTGGCTCCCCATCTGGGTGACACCCTTCCCAGCCTCTGGGCTCCCTGGGCTCCGCCTCTGTCTAAACCGTCCCAGACGGCTTCTCTCCTTTAAAGCAAGCTTGGCTGAGTTCTTTTTAGAAAAGAAGGATCAAGAGAGGGGAAGAAAAGAATGAAGAGGGAAGAAGAGGAAGGAAGAGGAGAAGATGGAAGGAGAAGAGGGGCAAGGAGGAGGAGGAGGCCTGGGCAGGGAGACCGCTGAGCACCCTCTGCCAGGCTCTCCAGGGCTCTGGATCCTCTCTTCTGCCCTCTGATGAATGCTAAGCTGCGTGAGGGCAGGAAGATGCCTGTGTCACCGTAGGTGAGAGACACAGCAATGGGTTTTCGGTCTTTACAACGTAAACACGCCACCTGTCACTTTGCCACCTCCATGTGGCCTCCAAAAGCACTCTGCCAACGCGTAGGACGAGTCTCATGGGGCTGTTCCTGCACCTTTACAGAAACGGCCGCTGGGACCCTGGTGTCCTGTTCGCTTCCGGCTGGAGTCTGGGCAAGCCTAACACACAAAGGGGACTCCCGCTGCCTTCTCTCAGCTTCTAGAATGAAATTCTCCATGAAGCAATTTGAGGATGAGACCCTAACCAGGAACATCACCACCCCCGTTGGTCCACAGAGGTCAAAGGTCACCGATTTTTTTTTTTAATGAAAACATTCACACTTAGCCCGACTGAGCATGACCTTCAGCAGTGCCACTGCCCACTGTTTCCCTAGGTGAGCTCCCCACGTTCCAGCAAATCGCACACCTGCACGTTCTCTCCAGCCACCAGTGGGGTGGAGCCTTGCCCTCCGAGCTGAGTTTGCTGCTGGCTTTGTGGGTGCTCCAGCAGACCCCGCTTTGTGCTGAAATCCTGGTGGGACCACTTTTCTATTTTGTCCCATTCTAACGTCTTTCCCTCTTTTCCTAAGCCTTCTGCTTTGGGGGTTAAAACTACAATTCTCTGTGTGCATTTAGGAATATGTGACAACTAATCCTAACATTATGTAAAACTATGATGCACTCATAAAATATATATAAAAACTACAATTCTCAACTTCTCAACTTTTTTCTTGGTCCTTTCTCCTGCGCTGGTCAGAAGAGCAATGTTCTTCATGGTAGAATAATTTACAGATGCTCAGAGTGAAGGGGGAGCCCAAAACAAACTCCAGCTCTGCAGGAGGAATAAAGCAGGCTTGGGGAGGATGGAGGTGGAACTTCCCTGCTTTCCCAATGGAATCCAGAGTCACCTCAAAGCCAGGCTGGGTGCTCCAGCAAGGTAGAAGATCCCAGACCAGGCTTAGTTTTGATCTGAGGAATTGTCTTCAGCAATTGCCGGGGTCAGGTAGCGCAGTAGGCTGTGCCTAAGCCCAGGAGGCCTGGGGGACTTGGACGAAACACTTTGTGGAGTTCACTGAGCCCTTGAAAGAACAGGCGACTTTCGGGGGAGGGGTGGTGGCAGAGGTAGCTTTCAAAGTTTTTTAAGAATTGGTAAAATATAATTTGTGCTGAGTATTTCTGACACAAGTCACCCATAATTGCCATTTTTGCAAGGTGTCTCCGTCCCGATGGCCAGTGTGGCTGTATAAATGCCTATACGCTTGTCTGAAGGAGGAACAAAAAGTCACAATATTGTCTATTAAGTGTCAAAAAGCCTTTTCTTTAACTACAGAGGGCTTGGACAGAGCTCAGGAAATACTTCAGCTGGAAAAGAAATGTTAAAAGCTACCGTTCAAGCTATTGGAAAGCCTATTATCAAATGTTAAAACCTTTAAAAAAAAAAAACCCTTGAGTGTCCCCAGCATGATTTCATGTCTGTGTTTAGCAAAGGTTATCATTGATAACCAAAGACAAAATAATGATGGACACCAACTAACTGCTAATTAGGAGCCAGGGTGCTGAGATCCAGGAGCTCGTGGAACAGGGAACAGATGCCGCATTCTCCCCACGCAGGATCCACACTCACCCACAGAAAACGCAGGAGATGTTTCTCGTTCTCACACTTCCGGGTGTGCCCCAGGGGGCTTCAGAGAGTTAGTGTGTGGGAGAACCTAGATTCACACAGGCCCTCACACAAGTCCTTGAAGAAGACGCACACACAGCTGCTAGTCTCCAGCACACAGCGTGCTCTCCCTCCCGGTTCATAGGACATAATGAGAATTAATTAGCACATTCCTAAATCATTAGCCCCAATTTCCTCTCTAATGTGTGCATCTACGCATAACTGAAGATTTTCTAAAGAAAAGAGACAGAGACCAGAAAGCTGGGGTCAGAGGCAGGAGCAGAGACGAGACGCGTGTATAAATGGGTGCAGGGCCGCAGCGCCTGTTTGTGATGCAGAATTACAAATGGCTTTCATTCAGCTCCTTCCTGAGAGCAATCCCCTTTTCTGTTCTAAATACAGTACCAACAAACCCCCCAAATTCATTTCTTGCAGACTTTGAGTATTTAAAAATTTCTCCAAAATGCCACGTCAGTCAAAAAAGCAAATGATTGGGTTTTAAGTTTATAATTCAAAGCGTGTTGACTAAAGGCTGTGTTTCCATTAAAATTTAACCCCTCCCTAAGCTCATGCATCTGCAGCTGTGGGAACATACTGGAGGTCGGGTTTCTACCTGCGCATCCTGCTGAAAAACAAGAGTTACTAAATACAAAGGACAGAGTTGCAGTCAGCAGTAGCCCTTGTTCCTAGGAAGTGGCCCTCAGCACCCAGCGTGTGTAAACTGCTCAGCTGCTTGAAATGGAAACACACGGACCCGCTCCTTCCCTCTGCAAATGTTTAAAACTCAAATCTAACCTCAAAGCTTCAGGAAATACGCACATAGGAAGCTTATTCCATTAATGGAATCATTTTATCTCCTCTCCTCTAAGGGAAATTATTTTCTGTAGACAATGTAAACTTTTTGGACTAACTACTCTTATATCATGGTAATAATGCATTTAAACATGGATTATTTCCAAACAGTAGGATTTCCCTCAAGGCAACCCCACGCTGGACAATGCATACAACAATATGATTGTTTCAAACATTTTATTTTCCTTTTCCTTTGATAGTAGTTTTTAAAAAAAATCACATCTTGGTGATTACACCAATTTGTGCAGGTGATACAATGCAATAGAACTGATCAAAACAATAGCAAGTGCCTCAAGTCTGACGAAATGCAGGCGCACACACTGGGTCTGCAGTCTCTCCACCAGCGTTTAGTCAGCCAGCTCCCATTTCTGATAGGGACTGCGGCTGGGCGCAATGTGCGCACTGGGGACCCTGGCTAAAGTGCACAGGGCGCGCTTGCATTACTTGTGCCACCTCTAAGGTGCACAGTTACTTCAGAACAAAGGGTTAGAACTACGCTGTTCCCCTGTGACTTTATTCATTTATTTATCTTAGTACCAGGGATTGAACTCAGGGGAACTTAACCACTGAGCACCCTCCTCTGACCTTTTTATTTATTTTGAGACAGGGTCTCACTAAGTTGCTGGGGACCTGGCTAAGTTGCTGAGTCTGCCTTTGAACTTGCAATCCTCCTGCCTCAGCCTCCCAAGCCGCTGGGATTGCAGGTGTGCACCACCATGCCCCTGTGAATTTTGCCAGTCCAGCTTCCCAGATGTGTTCGATGTGCTGGATTTCTCACACTGCAATGAACACATGCACATGTTTGACTATTAGGGAGGTTTCTGAAAAGTTCAGAATCTGTTGGATTAGATCAGGGCATGATGCAAGCTTGCCATCCAAGTCCTGCTCAAGGGCGGGCCCCTAATTAACTCACTGCCTGCTACTGGTTTTCTACTCCGTCTCTTAGCCCTCTGTGTCACCCAGGCTGATCTCTACTTCCCAGGGTCCCATGGTCTAATCACTGGAGCTCTCACATCCAGTTTGCTCATCTGTGAACTGGGTGTAGTTACACTCTGCTTCCTAAGAGGCTCTGAGGGAGGTCAGGGGCCTGGAGCCCTGGCTGGGGCGCCTGGCATCTGCAAGCGGCACAGGTGCCCTCTAGGACCTCCAGGAGTCTTCCCACATCAGGGGAGGGAGTGCAAGGAGGGTGGGCCCCCGAACCACGCGGGTCCCTCCTCCTGCACAAGCTAGCTCCTCTACCAGCCAGGCTCCCCGTCAGTGAAAGAGAAAAACCCTGCGGCACGCAGCCTGCGCACCAGGGCAGCCCTGGGCTGCTTCACCAGGGTCGCTCTCACATTGCAAACACTGGGTCTCATGTCTGGTTTCGCTGCATGAAGGGACCCTAAAAGGTTCTACTCCATCTTTCCTGCTCTTGGCCAGTGCTCACACACAGTCAGTGCTCCAGAAATGTCCGTTAAACTGTCATTTCTAAAACGCTAAGTATTGAAAAAGCAAGCATCAGGGGCTGGAGCGGTGGCTCAGTGGTTACGGTGCTTGTCCGGCATGCGCAACGAGTACACGGGTTCAAATCCCAGCACCATGTACACAACAAAGTGTCTGAGCAACAGAATCCACATGAAAAACTAAATAAAATTGATTCTCTCTCTTTCTCTCTCCCCCACTGTCTCTCTTTAAAAAAATAAAGGAAGAAATAAAAGAAAAAGTAAACATTAAAATCGACACTGGGGGCCACCTCACTAAGGATCATAGGAGAGGAAATGGCCTCCCAGAGCCATTCTGGTGGCCCAAGTCTTTCCTCTTAGATTTGGGGCTCCCCTCCCGCTGGCAGCGCTCAGCGGGTACAGGCCGTGCCCTGGAGGTTGCCCGGATCCCAGGGCTGCTCCCCTGCGCCTTTGTCCACACCAGGCTTCGGCAAGCTCGGGAAGCCCACAGGACTCGCCTCAGCCCTCAGCTCCCCTCCACTCGCGCCTGGCCTGCCTCCTCGGGATTATAAAGTGGCCTCGCCACCAGCCTGGAGTCATTTAGAGGGCTGGAATATCATATTCCGGGAATAGTTGGTTTTCTGTCAGAAGTGTTTATTGACTACGACTTGAGAAACCCTCATATAGATAAATCTAACACCACAATAATTCAATATTTCTTCTCCAAAACAAAACCATTAGCATTTTATTAGAAGAAATATTTCATCTCTCCTCTGTCTCTATTTAAACACGCCACAGATGTAGCCCTCCGTGTGGGTTGTGAGAAAGTCGGAGAATATAATTTCTTGATTAATTGCCATACACAGGATCCAAGTTATGTACAATTTTGGTAGTTAACCCCACCACCTCCCATAAGCAGTCACCGTTCAACCCTCCAAATCAGCACACTTGTGATAAATCACTCAGAGCTGTTTAAGTGGATCAGCCCTAAGTTATTCCTCGGGCTGGATCGTGTCACTTCCAATGTGCACGAGAGATTCCTCTGCAAACCTCTGCATGCCAACTCCGCTTCCCTGGCAGGCTTCAGGGAGTCTCAGTCAATATTTCTTATCTTATTTTTAAATATCTTGTGGTCTCAGAAATGGCTTGTGATTCAAAAATTACATCAGGAGTCCAAAGATAGACTAAGGGCTTAGGACTCCAATAAACGCAGCGATTCCAGAACAGGAAAAGAAAATGCCTGTTGGTTTTCAGGGTATTGGGAATCAAAGAGCTATTCTTAGTTCAGTCAGTTATAGTCTCTGTCTCCAAAAGCCAGCAGCCACCTGTTCCCCACCATCCATCCACTTAACTGGGCGCAGGCTTACAAACCCCAAGGATTCCTCGATGTTTGTGTGGCGCTGGATTCTGAGCCATGGGTGCCTTCGTACAGACTTACTTCCCACCACCACAGATTATCTTGTGACGCCGCAGGTTACTTCACCCGTGGAGAACCGGCTTGCCTAGGAAAATGGAGATGGCTTGGGCAAGGCTTGGGGGACTGGGTGTGCTCCCGACCTGGACAGCTGCTCACTCGTCCCACATTTTCATAAGGCAGAGGACCTTGCATGCCCCGGCTGCGCTCCTCCCTCCGCAGTGAAGGCCCAGCGGTAGCAAGTGTCTGGCCTTATTTCCAGCAAGGTTAGTCCCCAATACACAAACAGCAAGTCACTGCCTTTGTGACCAGCTCAGACTCGGACGACTACTCTTTTACAAGTTCCTCTTCTTCTCCTTTGCGGGGCTCCCTGAAAGCTATTTGTCTGCATTTATCTGTACAATTCTCTCTTCTTTAGATACAAGTGTGGAGAAATAAGACCTCTGTGACAAATGACAGTCGGAGCGTGGGGACCGTCCAGCGGCACCTGTGCTGCCCTTTCCTAGACTCCCCAGCCTCATCTCTGGGGAACGTAAACTCACTTAAAATCAACAAAATCAGCCTCACTCTTAGGATGCTTTAGACTTCTAGCCTCCAAACATCACCTAGTAAGTGCTTGCTTTTCTGCAGTTCAAAGCATTCTTTCAAATGTTTTTGTCAAACCCTCTGTATTTCTTCTTCCTTTAAAATAGAAAATACCATAAGGAACTCTCCCCGGCGCCCATGCCGAGTTTTGTTTGCCGTCTTTTCTGGGTGTGTTTTCTAGCTTTGCTCTCGCCTCTGCCATGTCCCTGACCACCCTAGGGTGTCCTTTCAGGAGACTGCGGTTCACTCAGCGTTAAGACTGGGAAAGCACTCAGTCACAGACAGGAAGGGAGAGTGAAGAGGACAACTCTAGGTCTTGCTACACTTAGCCCACGATTTCCCAGTTGGTGTAAGCACTGCACAGATTTGAATAACCAACCAACACATTTATTTCACATTTGGCAGATGGACCCGAGGGAAGCACCATAACCTCGGGCGGCTGCAGGTACCCCACTTGCCAGGACCCCTCGGGGCGGAAGACAAAGCCCATCCTGGCCGTGTTGCCTGCGCCTGACCACGCTCAGCCCAAACAGGTCCACCCGATCAACGACAAACTCTGACACTGCAGTACAAATCAAACCACTCTCACCATCTATTTTTACCCGTGGCATAAAAGAGACTATTTTACATGTTAATAGTAATCTGATGTGGTTGTATAAATCTGATATAAATATGATACTCTGTTTGGAAATGATGCTAATTTAGTTTAAAATGGAGATTACATTTCAACTTGTGAAAGAGCAGGATGCGGTATTAGCATTCACGGCTCTTATGTAATTTCCCTTTACACTACACCAGTGTTACTCAAAATCTTTTTCTGAGCCTCTTTGTCCAAAGATTTCCCACTCTTCCTATAAGAAAGAGGACTTCTCTATTTAACTGTAAGTTAAACAGGTGGTAGAAACCCTTGAAAAAGGATTAACAACAACATTATAAATGCATTTTTGAAGAAACATTTCAAGTTACAGTGTAATAAACTGAACAGAATGTCATAAGAATGTCAAACTGGGCACTGTAAAAATAAATGTTATTCCCAAGGAAAATAAAAAGTCTGCATATTTATGTAACATTCAGCAGATGGGCGTGATATTAATATAGGGTTTTCAGTTGTACTTTTATAGCTGCTAGATTTTCTTGCCTAACTTGGCAACCAGAGGCACCATTTGAGTTTTGGATTTGGACAATACTGCAACAGATGTCCAGACCAATAAAATAAATTCCTTAAGGGCTCTGCTTAATTTGTGTAATTGATCAATTTCGGTTACATAGGCCTCAGCTCACCAGCATATAACTGCCTTCCACAAAAGCTTTGCAGTTGGGATTTCGTTCCATATGCTACAAGAGTTTATGGGCTCTCTCTGATAACAGTGCAAACAGAACGGGCTCTGCGGTGACACCTGTTGGCAGCCACTGGAGTAGGTGGCTGGAGCAGGGTTCTGAGCCTCTGAGTGTTGATATCAGGGGCCAGTTCCTCATGGTGGGGGTTTGGGTAACTGTGCTGTGCATTGTAGGAAGTGCAGCAGCGTCTCTGGTCTCTACCCACGGGATAGTAGCACCTTCTCTCCCAGATGTGGGCAAACAAAAACATCTCTAGACAGTGTCACTTGTGCCATGGGGCAGCGTGGGGGGGATATCTCCCCAGGTGAGAACACTTGCACACCTCAGTTGGCTGGCTACAGGTTTCTCACACTTTGAAGACAAAACAAACTTTTCCTTGTCCTGGAATCTCTCAGTCTCCGAGTGGTTTCATAGACTACTCGTGAGCACTTTGGCCCAGAGCAGGGTCTCCACCATAGGACGTGCTCCAGAGTCGTCCTGCATGCAGGCGGAGGGCAACGAAGACGTGGGTTCCGAGGGCCGGCTCTCAGTGCTCCAAACTCACCTATTACACTTGCCAGAGTGGCAGTGTTAATCACCTCCCATGTCCTTGATTTAGCACAATATGGCCTGCAGCCTGTGACGGAGATGAAAGGGAAGACCAGTGGCCTCTTTTGTGATTGTGCTAATAACTACACGATAATAAATTAGTTTTCAATTTTCAGGAGACTTTACATGGTAAAACAAAAGGCCGCCAGTACAAGATCCGCAAACCTGATGAAGATGGCAAACCTGCACCAACTTAGCACCTGCTCTAAAGCACCCCCACCGGGAAGGGGAGATCTGAGCACCGCCACCTCCATGGCTCCGAGCGTTCCCAGCAATCGCAGGAACCAGACATCAGGTCATTTTGCATTTTACTTCCTAGAACCGTCTCCACGCGGGGGAAACACTGACACGCGCATGCACACACCCAGCAGGTGCGTTTTCCAGGGAGGAACTGACAGCGCCGGGAGTGCTGCCGCTTCCGGCCTCTGCTGCTTCCTCGCACAGCACAGCGTTCCTCCTGGGCTGGAAAACTCAGGAATGCACAGGGACCCCGGCCCCTCTGATGTGCGATAGCATTGGGCTAATGGGAAGGACCCTCCAGCTCGTTGTGCTGCCCGCGAGGAAGGGGGACCACACGGAAGGACGCGTGACACTCGCCGAGCCCCAGGACAGTGGCAGAACCCAACTGGCACCCTTTGCTCGGTCTCCTTAAAGGCTTGGTGGCTTTGCTCTTCCCTTCCCTTGCTAGGTTTGGACTCTGGGAGTGAAGGATCCCTTGCACACTGCACCATCTTGTGGCCAAATGCTGAACTGCAAGTTCCTCATGATAGTGTGGGGTCCCATTTTCTGAGGACTGTTTTAGTCCTTGGGACATCTTGTTATTCAGACTTCCAGAGAGCATAATAGCAAGATGAGAAACGCCAGGCATTTTCCTCCTGATTAAATAGTAAGGCAGTGGAGCTCTGTTTTAATACAGTTTTGTGCTTCATTCACAGTCTCAAATAATTTCTTTTTAACCACACAAATATTTGTGGAAAGTCATGTAGATATTTGGCGCTTAGAATTGGGTCCCATAGAAGTCTGAAACATGGTTCCAGGCCCCTGCGAGCTCATGAGCTGGCCACGGAACTAAGATGTGAAGGGGCAAGCGCTCAGAACCCCACAGAGCAGCCGGAATTCAGCAGGCAGGTTGGAGTGCGGACCTCGCTGCGGACGATCTCTTGTGCTGTGGGCTTCAGATCATGATGAAGCATGACAGCGTCGACAGAGATCCCTACGGACATCGCCTTAATCCTCAGAGCAAAGCAGAATTACTGCCGCAGGAGCCAGTAAGGGTGTGAGAGTCCTCACCCTCGCTTAGGTTGCCTGGGCTGCAGAGCTGGGGACCCACTTGCTGCACTGACTCCTGAACAAGGATGGCAGGGTCTGCAGAGTGCGGGGCAGGATGTGCAGCACGGCAGGATTAGCAGCGGGGCAGGATGTGCAGCAGGGCAGGATTAGCAGTGCAGTAGGATGTGCAGCGGGGCAGGATGTGCAGCGGGGCAGGATTAGCAGCGCGGTAGGGTATGCAGCGGAGCAGGATGTGCAGTGGGGCAGGATTAGCAGCGTGGTAGGGTGTGCAGCGGGGCAGGATATGCAGCATGGCAGGATGTGCAGCGGGGCAGGATGTGCAGCGGGGCAGGATTAGCAGCGTGGTAGGGTGTGCAGTTGGGCAGGATATGCAGCATGGCAGGATGTGCAGCGGGGCAGGATGTGCAGCGGGGCAGGATTAGCAGCAGGGCAGGATGTGCAGTGGTGGCTCTGGAATGCACCTGTGAGGGGGACACAGCAGGGAAGCCTGCTGGCTCTGGATTGAGGTGACTTGAGCGTGTCCCTGGTACCATGTGTGCTGGCACCCAGAGCAGTGAGGTTGACAGGTGCTGCAACCTTTCCGGTGGGACTGATGGGAGGTCACCAGGTTACGGGGAGCAGACCTTAGAAGAGATTAGTGAGACCCCAGTTAGTTCCCTCAAGAGTAGGTTGCTATGCAAAGAGCCAGACTACACCCTGAATCTCTCTGGCTCCCTGTCCTACTATGTGTTCACCTCCAACAAGCTTCTACCACTATGCTGCCAGGCACCAAGAGGCCAGCAGCCAAGCACATGGAAGTCACATGATCTTGGACTTTCAGCCTCCAAATCTGTGGTCTAAATGAACCTTTCATCTTTGTAATATATGCAGTCTCTGGGATTTTATTACAGTGCAATAGGCTAACACAGTGCTCAATGACTTATTTCCTGGCAGCCGTCTACAGAGGAGGTGTTGGGATCCCACCCAGAGGAAGAGTGTTGATGGGGTCGTGGGCAGCCTAACCTCCTAAGCTTAATTCTGTGGCTACTGTCACTGGGACTACTTTCTGCATGTTCAAGGAAGAGCGAGGAAACCAGTGGGGTCCGAATAGCTCGGTGGTATAGAGGGCAACTCCAGGAAATGGGATTTGAAACACAGGTTGTAAAAGGCAAAAATGTTCACAAAGTGGCTCAAAGGTTCCATCTAAGACATGCAAACGGCGCCATTCTGACCCAAAGGGTTGCAGACTCACATTTGAGGAAGGAGGGGGGCCCGTGTGAGGGGCTGGCCAGGGGACACTGGTGGGACTGCTGGGGACACCGTGCCCTGTCTAGTGGCGAGCTGAGCCTCCTCTCACTGCTGCAAAATCCAGAGCCCAGAAGTGCCAGCTGCTCTCCTTTCCCAGCCACCAAGATGGGCTTCTATATCCGGCCTTGCAACGTGTACATGGTTGGACTGTTCAAAGAATTCTAAAACATTATGCAAGCCAAACAAAACACATCTGTAGTCCAGATGGGGCTGCAGGTTGCTAGCTGGGTCCTCTGCTTTGGAAGGAAGATGTTAGCATGGTCCCCAATTAGCTCTGAGCTCCTGCCTCTGTCACTTCACAGGCAGGCAGTGCCAACTGGAGGCCCCATCATAATGGTCCCACAGAGCCCTCCTCCTGCCACACCTGTTTCTCATGCATGGCAGGCTGTCACCCTGGTCCCCAGCCTGGGAAAGGCCTCCCCTCTGCATCCTACAGCTGAGCTCCGAGGTGCCTTGGCCTACACTCTTCTCCTTTCACACTGTCACCATCCCTAGTTCAAACTCTATGATGTCATTCTAGACTCTGGGGGTCAGTAACTACCTCCTCTCGCTCCTCTCCCCGCTCCTCTCCTGCTCCATGAGCTGAGGATGCATTTCCCTACAATGCTGTTTTCCATCCCACTCAGCCCAAGCCAGGTGCTTACAATGACTCCTCCCACCACTCTAGCAGCACAAGCCCATATCCCACCCCTGACCTCAAGACCTGCTGGTCCTAACCCAACTCTTCCTTCCCAATGGGACTCCCATCCACACCTGAGTCTATCCTGAGCTCCACCAGCACGGACTTCCCAGGTCAACAAGCTACCCTCATTTTGCGTGTCTAGACAAGGTTTCCTTAGACCCTCTGCTTCTAGGACTTCAGGCTGAGGGACACTTGTGTGGGAGTGTCCTAGGCACTGCCGGGTGACTGGCGGCAGCCCTGAGCTCCACGCACCCCATGCCCCAACCTCTCTCTCCAGGTTGCAGGGCTAATGGGAGAAACCCAAGTGCAGAAACCCAAGCCCTCCTAACACCTTCCCCCGAGGAGTCTTCAAATTCTATCTCAACACTGAGCGTCCATCCGCAGGTAGCGGAAATCAGAGGGCTGGCAGAGCAAGAGATTGCGTTTGAATTACAGCAACTCCCATTTCTTGTCTTCCTTTAAGACAGCTGAAAACGGACCAGGGCCAAGTGACCAGGGTCTTCCATTTCTATAGACACATGCCCTACCTTCCAGTGTCTTCCTATGCAAAATTCCCCCAAATCAGATCTTTATCACCAATAAAATGCAAGATCTTCGACGGAGCCTGATTCCTAGTTTTTAACAATTACACTTGGCAATGAATGTGTGCTTGACACTTCTAGACCTTTGTGGGACTGGCGAGTCATTGACAGTGCCACTCACTGAGCCAAGTGCAAATCCTCTACCCCTGAGATGGTTGGTGTCTTGGGAACTCTTGGCTGGCCTAAAGGACACCAACGGCTGTCAAGTGTCATTCCTGGGTGTGACTGTGAGGGTGTTGCCAGAAGTTAGTTTGAGTCCAGAGGATGCATGAAGATCACCCTCACTGGGGAGGGGGCACCACGGAATCCACGGTGGGTGTGCACACGAGGGGCAGAGCCAGGCCACTTATGCTCCTTCTGGAGCTGGGACACTCACGTCCGCCCCTGGACACCAGGGCCCCCAGCTCTCAGGCCCATGGGCTCCGACCACCACATAGACCCTGGGCCCTGTTCTCAGGACTGGTTTGGATTGGAGCCACGGTGCCAGTGATCCTGGGCCTTCAGCTTGTGACAGCAGAGTGAGGCACCTCTCGGCCGTCTTAACTGTGTGACAGGATCTTCACGCCGTGTGTCCTTCCACGTGCTTATCTGTGTTTTCATCCCTCCACCCCCAGTGCTTGTTTTTTTCTGGCTAACCCTGAAAATGCAGTAACCGAATTTTGAATTTATGATCTTTCTCTAAAACGCTCACCTACTGTTTTTTCCTGTATTTTAAAACTAAATTTCTATTGATTTCAGTTCAGTTACTACTTATTATACAGCAAGCATGTCCCTTTGCAGACGTTACATAGGAAAACCCAGCCAGCACATATTTTTTTTATTCTCCAAGTTTGTGATCTGGTAGAATAAGTTCCTTGTTAGAGAAAATTGAGATCAGACCAAGTCCTGGCTCCGGAGCCAGCTTCCTCTGCACTTAAGCCACCCAGCTCACTTCCTGGGTCCCCACAATCTATAAAATGGGTGTATTAAATCTACCCGCAGGCTGAAGGCTCGGAGTCCTGCAGACCTGCTCCGGACCCCAGTCCACGTGACAATGATGGGCCCCTCTCCATCCTTTCACGGCCTCATCCTCCTGCCGGGGAGAACAGAGCCTGGCCACTGTGAGAGTGTGAAGGAGGACGACCAGCTGGCAACCCACAAGTAGACAGCAAACGCAGGCTCCCTTCGCAGAGAAACCAGACAGCACTCAAGAACTCTGCACAGGAAGGTCCTAGGGATCACCCAGTCATCATGAATCACTGCAGAGCTAAAGAAGGGCCTTACTGATCACCTGAGCTCCATTTAAACAAAGTTCTTACTTCCCCTGTACGAGCCACGAAACCAGCACAGGGTTTTGGGGATTCAGGACTGCGCGCTATTCCAAAGTGTATAAGCCTGAAGTTTCCCACACAGCTTCCCTGAGGCCTCTGTGTTAGACCTGTTGTTAAATCTGGCAGTTCTGTCTGGAATCTCCACATCAGGTGGAGCTTGCATGCACCTACCTTGGGGGAGCAGGAGCTGCACGTCCATGATGAAGCCGATAGAGGAGCAGGTCTGTGTCCTGGGGTCAGCGTGGTCCTGCATCAGCAAACTCGAGCGGGACAGGCCATTGGCATCAATCCTGAGGGCCACTCTCTGCTGCTTCAATGGCCCCACGTATGCATAGGCCTCTGGCTTTCCATCAAACTTCCTGAAACTGAAGGAAGCGTAACTCAATTCACAGTGTAGAGGGTTTCTGCCCAAAGGGAAGAAACCATAGGGAGATATTTTTACTAATTCGGAGCCAAAAATCCTTTTGTAAAATATGTACATTTTATTCACTCAACAAATACTTATCTCTAACTGCAATGTCGAATAAAAGTCTCAAGTTTCCCTTTCACATTAGCTCCAAGGACCTGGATTTTGCTTGACCTTGAACAGGACTTCACTCTCTGATTTCCCATCAATGAGGCTGAGTTGCTGACAGTATTTAGCCACTGCGGGGGAATTGTAAAAACTAATGGAAATCTTGCGGGGAAACGCGCCAGCAACACCAGCGTTCCGCATTGCCTGCACCGTGGGCATGAATGAGTGCTGGTTTAAAAAGACACAGCCCCCATGTGTAGCAGGATTGCACGGTGGAACCTCACACGCACGCCACGCACACGCAGGCACACGCGTTCATCCACATACATATGTATGTGCATATGTATAGTTTGGCATCTATACCAATGTGTGATTTCAGCAGCAGCTCAAAGGAAAAATTAGCTCCAGTTTTTTCCAAGGGAAATAATTTTCCGTTCATGTTCTGTTATTTCCAAAGGACCCTAATGCTCTTATCTCAAAACTGAACATCCTCAAGTAAGGCAAAGACAATTCATTGAATCATGCGTGCTGTTGCCAAATTTTCAGTGTTGTGTTAAAGGCCTACAAGAATAATCCAGCTTTTTAAAAATGCATGTAGAAACACTCCTTTTAAATGAATTAAAAATACTCCACCCCTTTGGAATCAGATACATTTAAAAAGAAAATACATGATTACAAGAGGAGAGGAAAGGAGGAAGACGGGAAAGAAGGCAAGTATATTTAAAGAACTGATTATCCTCAACTCTTCTCCCCGGTAAAAGACTAAAGCCGGCTGAGAACTTCCTCTGCGCTCAGACTTTCTGAGCCGGGATCCGTGATGAAGTTGCTGAAAGACAAGCCCCGGCGAGATGTGGCAGGAGTGTTAGACACTGCTTTCTCCCGGCACAGTCATCTTGAGAGACTCTAGAGTCACTCCCTGCCTGCTGCCTGCCTTGGGACACACAGATTAGACGTTTCTTGGTGATAAGTGCTTTCTCTGGATACGGCTATTTCATATCTGATCAGGGCACTTTTAGACTAGTTCGTTTACTTGGATTACGCTGTTATTGAACAAAGCCCCAGTCGACTCTGGCTTCGTAACATGGTCTCCTGGCTTCAGCACGGTGATGTCACTGACACACCGCGGTGAGGACGCATGTGGATTAGGGCTGTTCATCTTACAGCACGAATGAGAATCTTTGGTTAATTTAAATAACACTGTATCTTAACACCTAATAAAAGTGTTAGATGTGAAATATAAACATTTTATAGATACACTATGAATTTTAATATTATTTAACTTTACTTTGTGAAATCTCTTTCTACCTAGACAGTATATTTCCATTAACATTTTTAACGAAGAGTGAGAAAGAGAGAAACCACATGTGGAATACCAAATGGGTCTTAAAAGGAAGAAAAGGGGGAAGGGTTCTCTCTAAATAGATGTATTTAAAAAAAAAAGCAGAAACAAGGGCCCAGGGGGCACCCCAACCCCTGGGAGGCAAGACAGCAGTGAAGATACTGCTGCGTCTTTCCTTCCACGGTCGAAATCCCATTCTGATTCATCTTCTGCATCAACACAGAGTGAGGACTGTCCTCTGTCTTGTTTATTACCAGATCATTGGGGCTGGCAGTGCCTGATACAGAGCATGCTCATTAATGTCTTGCCGAAGGTACGAGGGAGATCTGGCCATGCCAGGCACAGAGTGGCACCTTCAAATATGAGAGGGGTGAACAGCAAAAGAACTTCCCAGGAGCCATTGGCCCCTCACTTTGCGGTTTAACAGGAAGGAGAGGAAGAGGAAAAGAAGGAGGCTGTCAAGCTTAATCAATAGGGCTCTGTCTCAGTCTGCACAGACCCCAAAGACCAAGAAAAACAAAATGGCCCCAGGATAACTGGGATGTTGGTCCTTCTCTCCCAAGACTGAGACATGCCTTTGGCAAGAAGGGAATGGAGTTGAGGCAGGAAGACAAGGCAAGGAACACTGCCACACAGCCAGGGGCCTGGGAAGCAGCTCACGCAGATCATGCTGGGACCCGGCACTCGCCACCTCCATGCCAAAGACATCATTGTCCCTGGGCAAAGGGACTCAGAGACAAGTTCCCATCCTGGAAGAAAGGAAAGGAGAAACAGCAAAAAGGAGACAACACAGAAAGCCATCTCTCCTTTCCCAGCATGTGAGGCATTGGGAATGTATACAAAAGTCCATTTGCCGTGGAGGAAACACCAAGGATGGCAATAGAGGCTTCCAGGGACAAACTTGACAGCTTCGGTGGGAAGAGAGGATGGTAAAGTCTTGTAGATGTTCAAAGCTCCAGGCAAATGTGGAAGCCTTAGAACTTAAGCAAACGAGATGGTATGCCCATGGTTGTTCAGAAGAGCTCAAGAACTGGGTCAAGGGCAGCTCTCCTCCCAGTGGAGGGACACACTTAGAGTAAACTGTCAAACATACAGTGACCCAATATATTGGACCAGGATGTGCCTACAGCATTGACGGATAAGAGACAATCACAGTACCAGAAAGCAGGCTGGCAATCATAGCGTCTTCAGATTCTTCCAACATATGCAAATTTGGGTGTAAATGTGTTCTGCGGTCATGTGACCTCCATCATTATCAACCCCTAGTTTAATCCATATCCAATTCCCCACCTGAACCCTGGATCCTTTCACAGTACATCTCAAAAACTCTATCATTCATGTGTAAAGATTTCAGTGAATATTTGTAAAATATAAGGACATTTTAAAAAAATGACCATGATACCAATATCATGCCAAAAGAGTTCATAGTAATTTCTGAACAGCATCAACTATGCAGATTCCAGCCTCAGTTTCCCTGACTGATACATACAATGCTACAAATTAGGAACTGAGGATCACACTGGAAAACAGTGCTATTTCAACCTGAAGTCGGCATTTCTGACTCCTCTTGAAAAATCATGAAAATCTATAAGGCTGGGTGCAGGTGGTGGAGGGATGGGCCACCGCCTGCTGCTGAGCCTGCTCTCCAAGTCTTCAGGCCCAGCACCCCCGTGTCCCGTCCCCCGCCCACTGTCCAGAGGTGCTGGGAGCCCTCCGTGAGCTTCCAGGGTGAATGCCTTTGATGGCCCACAGCATCACTCTGCAGCCTCACAGACTGAGTAGACAGAGCCGAAAGCCACAAACCTAAGACATGAAGGTCAAACCAAGGACAAAGGAGGAGAAGCTGCAAGACCAGCAGATGGGGCAGCCAAGGGGGGCAGTGGAAGAGTTACGAGGTACGGGCAAATTAGGTGCCGGCCTCTCCTCTGCTCCATTCCAGGGTCCAGATAGGTCACGCTGCTTCGAAAGGAGCACTGCCAAGTCCAACATGACGTACAGCCTCCCGTCCCTCCCTGCGCCCCTGTCACTTTGGAAACCCAAGAAAGTGAGCACAGTAGGTTAAATTAAAAGTGCAATCGCTGGGGCGAGGGAGTAATGCTCTTAAAATTAAAATTAAAATCTAAGACAAGGTTTCTGACGCCCGCCACTGTCTACACACTGAGTTCTTTGCAGATCTGTCGGAAAGTTCAATATTCGCTGTAAGAAAATAAGAGTGTGCACTTAACGACTAGACGCTATTCGAAATTAAAGGAGCTTAATCTTAAGACCAGAAGAAAAAGGATGTACCATTTGCTGGTTATGCACATCCTAAATTAAAAGCCAAAAGAAGGCAATGAGTGTGAAATATTAAATATTTACTTCTCAGGCATATTTGTGCACTCTGGTGTTAATGGATAATAATAATTACTGTGCCTTATCCAAGACACACCTAGACTGAGAAATTAAATTTCCAACATATGGCCCTATGCATTTCCTGATGCACATGCCTGATTCCCATCAGTGTTAATCGTACCCGAGGACACGCACCAACAAAAACAGGAGAGACTCCCAGAAATGCCATATAATGTGAAGCCCAAAAGGGTCTTTCTCTCCAGGAAATAAGTGAATTAACTCCATTAAAACTTCGCAAAATAAATACGAATCCGGGACATAGAAAAGCTGAGTGTGCATGGGATTCAATGGCGATATCTCACAGGTGAGTGGGCGTCCTTCCCCTCGTGAGCTGAGAACCTCAAGATGAGGTGGGACACCCCAGTGTCCCAGGGGAGCTGGAGCAAGAACAGTGCTCATGCCCTGGGGCCTCTCTGCAGCGGGGCGGTACCCTACCCCCTCTCCATCCTGCACTGAGCACTCCACCACACCACAGCCTGGGACAAACACGCACAGCCACACACACGAGGGACCCGAGGGACCCAGGGACAAGGTTGCAAACTCCCAGCGGGGAGTAGAGGAGGATTCAGGCACCAGGAGGGCAGAGCTGTGGTGTATCTTCTGTGTAACCTTGTGATGCCTTCGACCTCTCGTCTCTGTGAAGGAGGCCGACCGCCCTCAGCCACCCACTCCACTAGCCCTGAGGGCTGCTGGAGAATGTGTGTGCAGCCACTGCAAACGGCAAGGCACCCACCCCTGCGAGGACCCAGTGAGACTCCTCATGGTGGCCTCTGCTCTGCACAGTGATCATTAATTCATTTTTATTTGCTAAGTAGGGGAGGGTTTGTTGTTGGTTTGGGTTTTTTTTTTTTTTTTTTGCCTTTTGACCTTTCTCATTAGTACATAAGAGACACATGTCAACACCAAAGTGAAACTCAAAGGGGCCACTCTGTCCCTCTAGCCCAGGTGACATTTGGCAATTTCTGGAGACATTTTTCATTATGTGCATTTCAGGAAGTGGGGCACAGGAGGTCTACTAGTGTCCAGTGAATGGAGGCTGGGACATTGCTAAGCGCCCTGCGGTACGCAGCATGAAGAATTATTCATGCCCAAATGCCCACAATGCCGTGTGCGAGGAACCTATGTTCTACACGCATGTGTGTCCCTGTGCGTGTAGCATCACATGCAGCATCTACGCCACAAGGCCACCCCCAAATGTCTTTCACCAAAGTATGCCGGGCAGAATGGATCCCCCAAACCTTCCTGTTGAAACAGCACCCGCACCGCACACCCAGCACAACCAATGCTGGATTACAAATGCCTCCTCTCGTGCATCTACCGCGCTCCCCTCTCAACTCCTACAACTGCTGGAAGCTGCCGAGACAGCAGGTGAGCGGGGAGATGAGATTTAGGAGCGCTTCTCTGTCATTTGCGACCGCAAAATATCTCTGTGACATTGCAGTATGTCCACGCTGATATTGGACTGGCCTTTTGGCAGATGAGGGACACCATGATTTTCATGGGGACATTGACAAAGTGGGAATATTCTTACGGATGATAAATCCTGCAGGTTTTTCTTAAGAATAAGTAGTTACACAATTTTAAAAATACATTATATCTTTTGATTTCTCCTTAATAAAATTAAATATTAATTTTTATAAAGGTAAGAAAGTAAACTACACCAAAATAAAAATAAATTGAATAATTAATAGAAATAGAAAAAAGTCACACAGGAAAGACCTCTCACAATTGTTTTTAAGGGTTTGGGTTGCAGCTCAGTGGCGGAGCATTTTCCTAGGATGCACAAGGCCCTGGGTTTGTGAATCGCCCAGCACCAGAGGCTGATGGGGTTAGGGGTGGTTTGGTTCTCCAAAGGCTTCCTTTTTTTTTTTTTTTTTTTTTTTTTTTTTGAGGCAGGTTCTCATGAAGTTGCTGAGAGCCTCACTAAATTGCTGAGGCTGGCTTCAAACTTGTGTTCCTCCTGGCTCAGCCTCCCTAGTCTCAGGGATGATGAGCGTGCTGCACCATGGCTCCGTCTCAGCTATGTCTTAAGCAATGAACTTTGTACAAAAGGATTTCAGTTAAACGGAATCATAGCAGTCAAAACCAGACCTACCATCTTATTTACAATACACAGGGTATATCTTTGTCTCCATAAATATAACTCTAAACAATCTTAACAGCACAAAATATTTCAGTGTGTGGGGCGTGATGGATTCTCTGCTCATTACACCATCAGCAATCCTTCATTGTGAATGGCAAGCACAGAATGCTGCTCTGCTAAATGCCCATGTACATCTTGAACTACGTTGTTAAATTAGGAGAACTCAGACTAGAAGTCAAAGTCTGGAATTCACATGGCCGAGCTACCCTCCAGTAGGTTTTATTGCAAGACAAAATTCAAGTTCACCTTCGCACTTGCTGTTTCATCTCCTCTAGCAATCTGCTTCTGTTTCTAGGGTAGCGCCGGCTGCGATCTTGGCGAGTGAATGTTCTGCAGTGCCACAGCCTGTCCAAAACGGCCGACACTGAAGCGGCTTCTGGACTTGGATTAAGCCAGCTGATCACTGATCCTGAATTATCAGGCAGGTAAAAGTTCACAAAGGTGGACAAACAGCAAGCCTGATTCGGCCCTAAGGGGACCCTGATCAGCAGTCTGGGGTACTTTTAAACTAACCCTACATGTCATGCAATTGGCTGGACATCAGTTTAATAAGCATATGCACCTAACTCTTTAAAATACTCTTCCCAAGCATCAATACAAGTCTGTTTTTTTTTTCCTGATAGTTTCTCAGCTAACACAAAGACAGGCATCATTTGAAGCTTCCATTTGTACCTTTGCTGGCCCTACTGACAGGAGTTGGTATTGACTCTTTCTTCTGGGAACTGCTCTGGTGCAGTGGCAGGTCCTGGAGGTGGCTTCCGGACGGAATGCCAAGGTCCCAAGGGCAGAGGGGTTATTTTAACAATGATAGCAACAGACTCTATTTGTGCCTGGACATATGCACTGTTTATGCAGAACACAAAATATTTGTAATCAAGAGGAAAGTACACCGATGGGCCCAGAGGTCTCCACGCATGTGCAGACCACACCGCCAGGGCTCCACAGTTCCCCCACTGGCCACTAGGGCTCCACTTCCTGCCCTGAGACCCTGCTGCTGTAGCACATCCTTCCAAGAGTGAATTTATTCCTTCCCTCTTTGCTGCCAGTTTTTACTTTTCCAGCTTGGCACCTAGAATCTTGCAAGTCTCCCTGGAAGGTGACTCATATTTAAATATGAATGGGGCAGCTGGCTCCTGTTACCATAAAGGGTGACATTATGTCATTGCACTTTGCTAACTGGGGTGAAAACAAACTCTGCGCTTTTCACACACATCGATTCCAGTAACATATACTTCTATGAGATCACAGGGACTTATAAAGTGTCTGAGACTTTTCCAGCTTCAAAAATTAAAACCAACATACTGTTTCTTAATAATTCAGCAGCAGCAACAACAAAATCCTCTGTCACCTGCCCTGTGTCTGGGAATCATTTCCAAAACGTGACAGTGACTGCCATGGTGGTGACCTTGGTGACTATAAAAATGCCCACGTGCTTTGACCATTCGCCACGTACCAGCCGCCATCCCCACACTCCCGTGTCACCCTCTACTCCACCCGGGAAAAGCTGCCCGCTGCCCTCACCTTCCAAGTGAGGACCACTTCAGGCGGAGGGGGTCGCAGAGCGAGTGAGTGGCGGGGGCAGGACAGGCAGGAAGCCAGGTGCACCACTGTCCCAGGGGCTCCCGAGCAGTGCCCAGTCTCCCTCAGGGTCTCTGTTCTCCCTGGCCCCGAGACCCCTGAGCTGGTGCGGAATTGCCCCAGCCCTAAGTGCCATGCACCGTCCCCTGCTGCAGCCTGCTAATGGCCATAGCTCCCACAGGATGCACTGAACCTGCTCCCACAGCACCAGGACCTGGCAGGCAGTGCTGTGAGATCAGGCAGCCATCAGAGCAACGTGAAATCCCCAGCGCCGGTCCCTCTTCAATCAGCACCCATCCTCCACCAGGCAATTAGCCACACTGAAAGTCATCCCCAAACCTGCCTCTTTCACAGAACGCTGGGCGCTGGGTCAGCCTGCCTGGCTAGCATCCCGGCAGAGCCCTTGGCCTCCAGTTTCTTCCCTGGGAAACAGGTCTGAGTGCAGCACCTAACCCTACCAGGGCTCTGTGTAGAGTAAGTGACAGAGAGAAGGGAGGGGACCACAGGGAAGAGGTTCCCTTCCAGTCCTCCAGTCATCCCCCACCGGCCCACAGTCCCCTCCCACTCAGGCTAGGACAGATCAGGTCACAGGATCGCAGTCCAGTCACCTCACCTCTGAACATTCCTGCGTTAACAGGAGCTTTGGGGACCCCTTACACTCACGGACTCGGACGCTGTTGACAATAAGCACTTGGGCAGCAGCGTAGAGGGCGCCAGGGAAACTAGTGGCATTACCAGGAGCACGGGGAATCAGGGAGGGGAAGCAGTTTACCTCTCAAAGTCCCCACGGCCCTTCGGAGCCATCCCTACAGGGGGAAAAGCTTCCCCACCAAAAACAGACCCAGACCTTCTTTAGGTACCCAATGACGATAGCTTCCAAAGCTTTAAGATTCTTATGTGCCACAGACCACAGTAAATATGTGCAAGTACTGATTTCCTCTTCTAGGTGACCTCTCAAGGTAGTGACACTGATGAGAAGGTTTGGGGGTGGGGAAGTCATTGCGGGACCACACCGCACAGTGGGTAGGTCATGGCAGCCTTCCCTCCGCACCCGCAAGGGCCATGAGAAAGAGGAGCGCATCCGTGCTGTGGTCACAGGGTCTGCGGCACAGGGCAGAGCGCCTGGAGAACCGAAGGGTAAATGGGTTCCTCCAGAGCCTGGACTGTACCAGAGGCATCTCTTAATTACCTACGATGAAGAGTTTTGTGCGATACATCGCGGTTGTCTGGGTGTGTGCTCCAAATCCGTGTGTTAGAAACTTACCCCAAAGCAAGGCTGGGGTGCTCGTGGGCGGTCCTGCCGGGCGGGGGTTTTGGGGGAGAGGGCTCCATGTTCTCTGCCACGTGAGCATCCATCCTCTCTTGCCCTTCTGCCTTCCGCTGTGCACACACCATCAGGAGGCCCGCGCCAGAGGCCAGGGCCTTGGTCCTGGGGTTCCAGCCTGTAGAACTGGGAAGTCCCAGGTTTTCTCAAGGTGACCTGTGAGCACGGGCGCGAACACGTTTCCCTACTTTAGAAATCACTGAGCTCAGGTGTTCTCGGAGTAGCACGCATCCCACTAATGAGAAGCCTGCATTGACATCACCTGGCATTTTCTGAGTGACCACTACATTCCGTGTTCCTCGCAAGTTTCCTCCTTGATTTGTTTTCATTTACCCCACAAACACTGAGTAACTGCAGTGCGTTGGGCATGCTCACTTTTGTGAAGGACACAAAAGGGGCTTCAAATAAAATCAAAGGCAGCAGCTGCTATTGCTACTGACTTTCCTCATCTCCCTGTGTACGGGAAGCGGAACAGAGGTTCCCCAGAGGTATCTGCCTCCGAGTCTCCAAGCCTCAGGACGTGTGAGCTCTCCTGGCAGAGAAAGTTTGCAGCTGGGCCTGGTGGCACAAACCTGTCATCTCAGTGACTAGGGAGGCTGAGTCAGGAGGAGCACAAGTTTGAGGCCAGCATCAGCAATTTAGCAAGGTCCTAAGCAACTTTGAGATCCTGCCTCAAAATAAAAAATAAAATGGTCCAAGGGATGTTGTTCAGTAGTTAAGCACCCCTGTGGTGTTAAATTCCTGGTGCAAAAAAAAAAAAAACAGAAGAAGAAGAAAAGAGGAGGAGGAGGAGGAGGGAGAGGAGGGGAAAGAGAAGAAGGAGATAGAGAGCAAGAGGGAGAAGAGGAGGAGAAGGAGTAGCTGAGGGTAAGGGCTGTGGCATAGAGAGGGTCTGGCCTAGATTACCTGGCTAGGACAACCAGGTCCCCCGAGTCCTTCCCTGAGCCTGTTCCTGCAGAGTCAGAGGCAAAGACGATATGGCAAGGAGAGGAGCTGGCTGGTGCTGGCACTGGAAGAAGGGGCCACCAGCCAAGAAACATGGAAAAGGCAAAGAAAAAATCGCCCCTACACCTCCCCTCAGGAGTGTGTTCCTGCCCACACCTCGATTTGCCAGTGACACTTAGAGATGTACAGTGACAAATTCACATTACATACGCCACCAAATGTGCAGTGATTTCTTACATTGGCCATAGAAGAGCAATAGCATGCACGAGGATGAAAGGAGCAGGGTTCTCAGGCTTCTGAATAGTTCAAGGACGAATATTACTTTTCATGCTTAAAACCTGGAAAGTACAAGAATGCAGTGAAAAATAGAATTGATTCATTGGGCACTGTTGGTGTGAGCTGCAGGAATCCCCAACACACACACACACACACACACACACACACACACACACACGCTAATCTTCCAAATCAGTGCACGGTGTTCGGGGGCTCATCCCACAGCCACTGGAACCCCAGATGTTCACCAAGATCTTCCTCCAACACTTGATTTCCATTTTTAACTTCAAATATTTTTAAATTGTTTTTTAAAGAAAAAATGAGAGGAGTGAGAGAGAGAATCAATTTTATTTATTTTCCACCTGGCCTCTGTTTCTCCAACACTTACTTGTGTGCGTGGTGCTGGGGTTTGAACCTGGGTCCTCGTGCATGCCAGGCAAGCGCTCTACCACTGAGCCAGCGCTCCAGCTCCAACTTCAAATATTTTTGTTTGTCACACTCAACAAGAAATTTGTTGTCCACTTAGATCACCTCATCCAATGTGAACGGCCACAGGAAAGGGACAGAAGCCAAGCCTACAAGGAGGCTCGCCCTCCTTTCGAGAAGCATCTTATTGAAATGAGACATCTTTCCGAAGAAACAGATGCTAGCGCAACACGCCGGGTACCAGCAAAGTCCTCTCGTAATATTTTTCTTAGAGATTACTTGTATTTTAAAAATTGCCTTTTATATCGCCCCCAAGTGATGCTTAAAAAGATAAATCTCTGAACAAGAGTGACTTCTTCCTTGCGTTCCTGGTGAATTCACATAAGCTCTGTGGCGTTATCTTTAGTCGGGGAAACTTACCCACAGAAAAGGTCACGAATGGTGGAAAGGAATAATTTGTTGGACTGAAAGAAGAACAAGGGAAGTCCCGGGTTTTCTCAAGGTGACCTGTGAGCATTTGGGGCACCAATCTGTGCTTGGAAGCTGCAGAAGTCTCTGTGCCCTCTCCGAGTGTACTCAACTGCCGTAATCCTGTCATTTTAAACCCAAACTTCTAAACAGACACCAGTCACTGCTTCGTAATGAGAAATGTGAGCATCTGGTTCTAGATGCTGCGGTGTGGAGGAAGCACATCAATTTTTAAGAAAATACATCTCTACTTTGGAAAATATGTATCATAGCCCCAAATGAAGAGGGAGAGGACAGAGGAAGTGGCCACCGTGCCAGGGCACTGGGCTGCGGGCGAGCAGGTGTGCGAGGCTGGATGGGCCTCCAGGGAGTGGGAAGCTTTTAAAGGAGATTGATTCTCTTGCTTAACTAATGACTTCAAACATGCTTTTAAAGGTATTAATTACTGTGGAAGTCTCCATTTGCTTCTAAATTGTTTCTCTGGGTGATTCTTTGCTTTGCAAAAAACGTCTGGGCTAAAAGTGAACATTCTGTCACTAAATTTAGATAAAATATTTAAAGAGCATACTTAAATACACTACATTATTTAAAAGTCATATTTTAAATATTTTATTTAAAAATCATATGACATTTGAATTTAATTAATATTCTGCCAAACACATTTAAAATTACATGAAACATTTAAAATGTTTGCTTTACATGCATAATCATATATTTTATACATAAAATAGTTACTTTTATTTCTTTATGTACACATAGGTGCTATATGGAAAATCCCTTGAAAGGCCTTTTTGTCCCTTCCTTCTGAACCTGGGAGTCTGCGTGTGTGTCACTGTGGTGTGCAAACCTCTGTTCTGTAGTTTTTCTTGCAGAGTGTATAAATTATAATCAGGCCATGCCCTGCAATCTTCACCACCTTCTGTGTCTGCACTCACTGCTACAAAGCTGCTGATTCAAAGCCTTTTCGGTTTGCTCTGCAGAAGGCATTTGAATCTACATAAAAAATGCATGTTTGATTTGCCCAAAATATTTTTAAATACACAGAATATAATATTACAGGGGCAGACACCACTGTAATCGTAGGAATGTTAAGCACTTTTCCACATTGGCCTGTGACTGAATTCTTAAATTTTGGCAGCGGAGACATCCAGGTCCACCTGAGAAGAGTCCTTGCAGCCGCCAAGGCCCAGCAGAGTCTCGCCCTGCACTTGGAACAGTTTCCAGGGACAGGGCGCCATTTTGCCAATTTGCTGTTCAGAGCTCAGACTAATGAGTCACAGACAGCAGAGTAAAGAAACTTAATACTCATGCATTAACGAGTGGGCTGAGGATTAGTCATTTTAAACACTCCTTTTAATACCATAAAGTAACAAATAACACTTTAAAAAGAACTCAAGGCACCTTGATGTTTGAGCAACTACTTTCTTTTAATCTGGCATATGTCAAAATTCACGGGACTATCTTCTTTTTGCCAAGATTTACATATATTTTGCTACATAAACATTTTGAAAGTCAGACCAAAAAAAGAAAGAAAGAAAACTAAATGAGGGTAATCGGATCAATTTTTTCCCCTCTGACTTTAGTAGGATGTTTAATAGTACCGCTGCTTTTGCCAACACTAAACCGGAGTTTTAAAAGTTTCATTTCCATGTAAAATATATAGATAACTGAAGCACAGAAGGATAAAGACTCCACGTGAAAAGTGCATCTTTGGTTGGCCCCGAAGCATTTTAGCGCCTAGAATGAATATCTAATTGTTAAATCCAACACAAAGGAGGGAAGCCTTTCTGTGTTCCCAACTGGAGAATGCTGTCCAGCAGTTTATAAACAAGGCAGGACTTAAAATTAAAATTACCCCAGGTCAGAAACGACACTACTTTGTAATTAGAGAAAAAACTCCTGGTGCCCAGTGGAGATTGAGGAGATGGTTTCTGAGCATGTACATGAGAGATTCAAAAATAAACAGCGCTCAGAGCCTGGTGGCACAAAGCCGTTCCCTTGTGATAGGAACACAAAGAGGAGTCTCTAACAAGCTCCAAAAATATGTGTGTGTGTATTTTAAGTGAAATTTAGCTTTCTAGCCAACTGTATTTTTTCCCCTGCTGGAAATAATGAACTAACATAAAAGCAACGCAGGGCTGTGTGTAAAAGGACGTTCGGCCAAACAGGTGGAAGAGCTCCATAGATTTACTGAAGATTGAATCAGAGCTGGGTGTGTGAGATTCAGTGGTAACACAATTTGGGGTGGCTCCTTCTCCAGGCAAGGGTGCTTTGGGTTTATCGAAAACCAGACGAGTTTAGCTAATGAGTGGCAGGAGCAGCCGGCTCTGAAACGGGAGTCCCAGCAGCACCCCGTAATATGTACGCGCTCAAAACCCATTGCTTCGGATGTTCCTTGCTCTTGACCTAAACACAATATAAATTCTTCCTTGGGTGCACGATACACATGAAAAAGTACAACTTCTTTTTAAAACACCATTAGAATATTTTATTGCGTGTGGACACACACTCTTGTTACTCCTAAATGCTATTCTATTGAGCACAGTTTATATTCACTGGCAGAGCAAAGTCTCCGGGGAAGCCAGAGAGGGAATGCAATTTCTAGTAATAACAGCTCACAACAGTGAATACTCTCCACTTATCCCCACCATTTCCAGCGATTCCGGACTCCTTTCTGAATTAACCTTTCATATCAAGAGGAGCAATCCTGCACACTAGAGACTCCGGCACAATTTCATGCATAATTTATTCCCTCAGTTCAACATTAAACGCAGTCCTTGACTTTGTCAAGGTGGATTCCGTAGGCAGACTTCACAAGCAGCCAAACAGAAAAATGAGATCTACGGCTCCACCTCTGCACCGGTCCTGTCTGCTGAGAGTGGCGGGTGGGCGTGCAGGGAGAAAGAAGACGGGGCGCAGGAGGGTCTCAGCCTCTGCAGTACTGTCACATGCATAGTGGGTCAAAAATTTTAAGTTGAAAATCAAAGTAAACAGCAAACTTGAATTCTGTTTCACCAGCAAAGCAGAAGTCTGGTGTGGTCGTTGCCTTCTGATGGGTGCAGTACCTCACCAGGGCTGCTCAGTGGCACTGATGCCCGCGCTCTTCCCACAGACCCGCACATGAGTGTGAGGCTGCCTTAGAAGGGCTCATTTAGAAATTTAACTAACACAGACTCTGCAGTGAGATCTCCAGCCCAGATTGCACCCCCAGGCTGGTCTTCGCAAGTACAGACATGCAGTTTCTCTTCCTAAAGCGCCCACTTGAACTCTCAGGTGAGGGATGCATGCAGCAGTTGAGAAAACAGAACCCAGGCTCAGCACTGAAGGTGCCCTGAGCCGTCTTTGTGTTGGAAGCACTTGGTGTGGACAGGAGATCCTCTTTCCCTCCTTCAGGTCACAGCCCCACTTCAACACCTCCGGCCCCAGCCTCCGCCGTCCACCCATTGCCCAGATTCAAAACCCGAAGACTGCTCTTTTTTTCAACCGTATGCATTACCGAGAATTTTTGTTCATCCTGTAGCAGATGACCTTGTTCCAGTCGATAGTTATGTTAACTTCATAGCATGTGTGCTTCATACATGTCAGCAACATTACCAAGGGTTTGACAAGCTTGACTGCGTTTCTTCCATCTCACATCACATGAGATAGTTATTAACAGCCACATGTTGCAAATGAAGAAACTGAGGCTCAAAGATCCAAATTACCAGACTGGAGCAATGGCTCATCGGTTACAGAGCTTGCCTGGCATGTGCGAGGACCCGAATTCAAACCCCAGCACCATGTACACAGTGAAGTCCCAGAGCAACGAAAGCCACATGAAAAACTAAATAAAATTGATTTTCTTTCTCACTGTCCCTCTCTCTTAAAAAAAAAATCCTAAGTACCATGCATCCCACCTCTCTTGCAGGCCTCAATTTCCCTGAAAGGCATAGGCACATTGTGCAGTTAAGCAGTAACTACCTTGTAATGCAGAAACAGAACTAAGCTCCCCAAATATTGAGACAAAGTGATTTGGCCCCTGATGTTTGCACTGACCCCTTAAAAACACTTCTTTCCGCCCTCAGCCATAGCCCCGCTTCCACAGCTCTGGCTGATACGAGGCCTAGGAGTATACAAGGAGACGTAACTGGAAATTCCACAAATGCTGGGGATTGTCGCAGAGGACACTTTGGCGAAGTCTTTAAACTTTCTGAGCCGGCGGCCCCCACAGTCTAGTTAGAAGAAGCCTGGTGCTCTTAAGTTGGAGCCTTACCAAAACTGAGCCTTGCTTTTATAATTTGCCTTTAAATTTACTGCAAGACCGTGGAAATTAAACGCCTCTGGTCCTGGCAGAGTCGCTGGCTACGAGCTCAGCAGTCCTCCTCGACTCCATTTTGCAGTCTTTGTATTCTCTCAAGACAGTTTCTGGATTTGGACCAAATGACTGAAATCTGTGGAAACTCAGAGGTGCTGCCCGTTTCCCGTTTATGATCTCCTCCACCCCAGAGATGCTGATTTGCATCTGATTATGACATTCCGAAACAAAGCTGACAAGCCTCATTTTGCCCTGGGTTCCATTTACCCACTTCTGCAAATCGCCGTGCAATTTGGGATGATTGGCAGGTGGTGGGAATGGCACGCGGGAGGACGGCCACATCAGACTTGGTGTGCAAAGGCGAACCCTCCACCTGTGGTCCTCAACGCCCCCTCAGCTCCCTCGCTGCGGCATGCCAGGGCCAAGGGGACCCGAAGCCGTGACCTGTCCTTTCAGACCTTTCAGCAGAATCTCCTGCTCTCAAACCGACATGTCACAAAGCTTGAAGGACACTGTCTCAGGCAGAGGCCAGCAAGACATAAACCCAGCCAAGCACCAGCACTTTGTGTCCGCTCTGGTCCACAGGGACACATGTGTTCACCTTTCTGTGCCTCAGTCTTTGTTAGAAAATGGGGCTGAGTAAAACCCAGTTCTGAGAACAGTTGTGCGAGTTTAACGGGATGATGGTTTAACGCTGCTGTGCCTGCAGCCTGGCTCAGGAGGGCTCAGCTCTCTCTCTGTCAGCCATCTGCCTTCCACGAATGACACCAGCTTCGAATGTCATCTTCACAGCAACTCTGAGCTGGCTATAGTGACAGCTTTCACACAGATGTTCACCAGAACCAGAAACTGAGTTCCCCGTGCAAAGCTCACTGAGAGGGCAGGTGGGGCCTGGCATGCAATCTTGTGTCTTTGACTTCAAAGCCCAGCGCGTTGCCATCACCACACCCAGCTACCAGACGTAGAAAGGGTTGATGGGAGGATCGCGGATCGCGTGCAGGCCCGAGAACCTACCTTACTACAAAGCTCTTTACTGCTACTGCGCTCCAAGAAGTGCAGGAAAGGGATGTCCCAGTGCACAATCTCAGGAGCAGATCACTACTCCAAGGTTCCCTGCCTGGCTGGAACCCTTGTCACGTGAGGACCAGAGTTCAGGCTGACGCTTGTCACCTCTGCAGAAGATTCATCCTTCCTGGGCACAGAGACGGCTGGCAGCTGTCTCAGTCAGGGTTCTTCAGAGACACCGTGCCAGTCATGCGTCATGCGTAACGAGAGCTAGGTGAAGGGATGGGGTCACACCAGCGCCATTGTGGAGGTGGCAAGTCCTTCGGTGTGAACCAGGAGGCTGGGCCCCCAGGACGGAGGTGTCCAAGAGCAGCCCACAGGTGCGTGCCCTCCCGCTTGAGGTCCGTCCTGTGTGTTACCCAGGTATCCAGCCAGCTGCGTGAGGCCCACCCCTAATGTGCAGGACAATTTGTCTACTCAAACTTTGCCAATTTAAATAGAAATTTTGATAAAAAACATTCTCCAGATTGGTACACACAGAAAAATTACCGATTACGAGAGGTTCCCCTAGCCCTCCCCACTCAGCCAACAATTAACTGACACAGAATTGAAAGGGTCAGGAAAGACACGGGGAAGTGGCTCAGCAGGAGAGCTTGAGCCTGGTGTGTGCGAGGCCCTGGGTTTGGACATTGTGACGGCAAAAGAAATAAAGATAAAAATATACATAAAAATAAATATTAAAAAAATGAACATGAATAAAACAAAAATCAATATAAATAAAAGGAATAAACACAAAGGGCCTAAAGAGCACAAGTGGGTGGCGCGGCTTAGGCTTCAGAGTCACCGGGATTTGTGGCTCAGACTGAGCTGAACTTCATGAGATCCGGCCCTTGCTTAGCTTTCTCCTCCTCCCTGTTCTGCTTCCTTCTCCCAGTCATGGGAAGGTCCAGTGCGCTGTCCCTCAACAACCACGCACAACAAGCCCAAACCCCTACTCAGGACCACACCAGCAGGTTTCTCTGTCCCCACGGAGCCACAAAGCCTCTGTGCCCTTCCGGTTTTACCCTTCTCCTGGACTCCAGACTCCTCACCCACACACCTTCCATCAGTTTCACGTTCGGCTTGAAAACCTGCCCCTACTTCCTTGGAACCAGAGAGAATCGATGCTAAGTGCCCAGTGTGAAAGCCAAGACTTTCTAGAAACTTCACTGACTTCTACATTTCCATCACAGTGGTCCAGAGTTCCCTATCCTAGGATGAATGACAGTCCCCTGGCTCTTCAATCTACAGTTGTCTTTGGGGCCCACGATGCTCAGATACCTGAGTATAAACCATTTCATGTCAAGATAATCAAGGAGGGGTTGGAACAGTGGCTCAGTGGTGGGTGCGCTTGCCTGGCGTGCACGAGGACCTGGGTGCAAAGCCAAGCACCACATATACAAATAAGTGTCAGAGAAATAAAGGCCAAATGGAAAAATAAATAAAATTGATCTCTCTAAAAAAAAAAAAGAAAAGAAAGAAAGAAAGAAAGAAAAGTATACTCAAGAAAATGTTTGAGGACTCTTGAAGGGAATTAACAGAAACCACCGCCAGGAAGAAACCTTTAAACGCCAGCTCCACACCAGTGCTTATCGTGGCTAAGTCTTGTTCCCCAGCCTCTTTTGCTCAACTGTGGCAACCTTCAGCATGGAAATGCCAGGCTAATGAAATCCAGCACCTTAGCAGGGCATGACCCCTCCAGCCGGGGAACTCACCCACTTCACTGCTTTCTCTGGCTGCTCCTCCCTCTACCTAAGGCAGGAAGACGGTGTCCATGTCCTCCTGGACCAGCGGAGAGTGCATGCGTGGAGCACTGAGCGCAGAGGCAATCTTGGGGCGCACTCAGGCTCACCCGGAAGGATTGCTGCAATCAACTAGTAATGTGCCACGGGGGCAGTAGCAGCGGGCAACGTCCTGACAGACTCTCTTTCCCAAGGGACAGAAACAGAACTCAGTCACTTAAGAGAGGGAAGCAGAGGGCAAGACAATGCTTCTCATGCCTGGGAAGCCCGTGGTGACACCAACAGAAACAGCATCACCAGCTTAGCCCGCCTGCATTTCTCCTCCTCTCTTGCTCAACACTCATCTGGTTCCCTCGTTCTCTCCTGTTTGGGAGGCGCTACGGGGAGTGGCAGTGGGGAGAGAGCTGTGCTGTGGGTCTAATGTCCCAGGTTAGCACACCGAGGGGCATCACTGAACATCCTTCCATACGCGCCCTCCTCTGCTCACGTGCCAACTACTGAGACCAGAAGACGAGGATGGTGTGGTTTGCAGTCCAGATATAATTGGGTAAGGCCAAAACCCAAAGAGTAGGATGTCTGTTTCCTTAAGGTGGAAAGTCAGACAGGCAGCGTGCCCGCTGATCCCTGGTCCACACCATGATGTCCACATTCTCCGTGTGTCACACACCCCTTCTGATAGCCTGAGAAGCCCCCTCTATCTCACTGCTTTGACAGTCTATTGTGCAACATGAATAATCCTCTGCTCCACCAAATGGAGAGCCTTGCCTTCCCTGTTGACTCTTACAATCGGTGTTAGGCTACATGACTTCCTATTATAGTCATTGTACCACTTAAAAATGTTCCGGTAGCAAATGATTCCCACCACAACCCCCACATCCCTGCAGTAAGCCACGCTACTCGGGCTTCTGGTGCAGGAGATCACTGTCAACTCCGCTCAACCACCCCCACTGCCCCTGCGCTTGACCATCCTGGCATCTCCTGCCAGCCAGAATGGGGAGACAGCTGAGCAGATCTGCCTTCCCCACCTCTGCGTCTGGGCTCCATGTCCAGCACAGGAGCCTGACTGGCTTCCCTGTGAAGCTGGAGCAACAGCCCCAGGACCCCTGTGCCCACTTTAACCACTCACACTGTGGCTGAGTTAGGAGGACACTAACCGGAACAAGACTTCAGATTCGAGTGACACTCACCCTCCAAGCCATGGGAGTGGGGGCTCATCCACCAAAGAGAAGCCCAAGAGGACGCTGGCAGCCAAGAAGGCACAAGTCTCGTCTCTGTCCCAGAGGTCTTCACACTGGCTCCACCGTGCTCTAGGGACCTCCAGAAGTGTTTTTCGTTAAAAGAGAAATATAAACAAGCTGAAAACTAGGGCTATTGGCCCTCTCCCTGTTTCAACCCAAGCATCCCACCCTTTTGAATTTTAAATATCCGGTTCTTTGTAAGCTTTTCTGCACGAATTATCCCTTTACCAAATAGATGAAACCAGTATATCCATGGTAAGCCCATTCAAGGCACACCTCTAATGCTTAACTGTGGGATTGTATAAGTTCCACTTTCTTCACACACTATTTTTGATATATTCTTTCCCCAATCTCCTCCCAGCTTCCACTCTAATTCAGTATTTTGATTTTTGTGAGACTTTACTGATTTGGCCAGTCATAATCATCTGTTAATCAGGCCATGCTAACTCATTCTCGCTGAAAGGCAGGTAGGAATTAACGTAAGGGTACGTGTTTGCATGGAGGTAGCGTGACTTAGATGCAATTAATCTGAAAATGACTACTCCAGTTTCCTCCCTCTTCTGCCATCAGCTGTTGAAAAAGGATTGTGGCCAGCCTGCTTCCTAAATTTTCCATAAGGGAGAAACAGCAGAGTCGGAAAATGGGAAAGAGGGAGCGAATCCATGGGGACCCAGCTCAAGCACCCATCAGCTTGCTTCAGAGGTTACCAGGCTGCTCTGGGACTTCCTGGAGTTATATAGTATTTGCAGAAAAATGTTAGGCAGAATTTGAGAATGCTCACCGAGGATCCCCAGGTCCTGGTGGCCCACAGGATGCTGACCTAGGGACTGCTGTAAAGGGACTTCAAAGGTGGACATCAAGGTTACTAGCCAGCTGGCCTGAGGCCTGGAGACAATCTGAGTGCCCCAAATGTACTTATGTGAACCCCTGAAAGCGGAGCATTTGGGACTGGGATGTGGCCCGTGGTAGAGCTCTTGCCTAGTATGCACGAGGCCCTGGGTTTTGTCCTCAGAAAAAAATGGTGGGACAGGGAGGGAGCAGAAGGGAAAGGAGGAAAAGGATCAGGTCAGCAGCAGAAGACAGAGATTTAAAGCATGAATAGACTCCTATCCCAGAGCTGGCTTAGCCTGGAGCAGGCTCATCCAAAGGATGTGGGCAGCCGTAAGGGGCCCTGAGTGACTCTCTGCTCAAGGGAAACAGGGACACCAGCCCTGCAACAGCACAGCCTGGACTCTGCCAACAACCTGGAGGAGCCTGAAGAAAATTCTTCCCAGAACCTCCAGGTAAGATCCCAGCCAGGTAACCCCCTAATGCCAGACCTTGGAGACCCTAAGCTGAGAGCCCCACACAGCCCCCCATGCTTCTGACCCACATAACTGAGGTCCTGGGTGTCCGTATTGGAAGGGACTAGTTTTTGGTAATTTGTTACACAGCAATAGAAAATGGATTAATTTTTATCTGAAAACTTGCTTAACAATGTAGGGCCACGCACAGAGGAGCTAAGGGGAGTCCTTGTTTTCTTCTGTTTTGTTTCCTTCTCTTTTTTCCAGTACCAGGGATTGAACCAAAGGCTTCCTGCATGCTGGGCTACTGCCCTACCAGTGGGCAGCCCCTCAGCATGCCAGTCAATTTTTGGTGGCATTTACTTTCTGCAAGCCAGGGGTGCCCTAAGGTCAAAGCACCTGTACACCCTCCATGGAAGATTTCAGACTAAATATTTTCTTTTTGGCTGCTATGGTTGGCAGGATTTGTGTATGATTCTGAAAACAGCCAAACTCATCAGTTTAGTCAAACCTATTATTTGATGAATATAATTTGTCCAATTATTTAGTCAAATGTAACCCTTTTTCCATCTGTGGTCAGTTTTTATACACAAATGCGTGATTCGCCGCTCTGAACAATCCTGCCGAGGGTTGCTGAAAAGGTAGGCGATTGTTATGTTTCCTTAATGGGAACTTTGAGTAGATGCCTTGAACTGCGGGTCCCACCGTAGCTTGCCCTCCTCTCCCTGGACAGCCTCATCCAGGACCGCGGTGTGCTCTAGAGGTCACTGACTCTCAGCTTTCAATCTCTAGCTCAGCCCTCTCTGCCTGAGCACAGGTCCCCTCGCTCACCTGCCCACTTTACTCCTCCTGGATGGTTGCGCCATCTCCAGGGGACACACCCCAGACAAAGCTGTTCAGACCCTGCCCGCCTAATGGCCCTGTCCTTCCCCATCTGCTAACATTCTCCTTTCTCTGTGTATTTTAGATAAACTGAAAGCATTCTCTTCCACCCAAACATCCATCAGGCAAAGTCCTGGTGAGAACCACACCTTCACCCTCCACTTCAGGTCCCCAAGTTACCACCATGTCCACCTGGTCTGCCCCACCTTCACCCTCCATGTCAAGACCCCAGGTCACCACCACGTCCACCTGGTCGGCTCCACCATTACCCTCTGAGTCAGGCCCACAGGTTACCTCCATATCCACCTGGTCTGCCCCATCATCACCCTCCACGTCAGGTCTCCAGGTCACCTCCACATCCACCTGGTCTGCCACACCATCACCCTCTGAGTCAGACCCACAGGTCACCTCCACATCCACTTGGTCTACGGCTTCTGTGCACCCCTTCCCCGCCCCCTCACACCTGCCCACTCCAGTTCATCCTGACTCACTTTGATGTTGCAAGGCTGTCCCCACCTCCTGTCTCTGACCTTGGAGCTTGACAAACCTGCTGAGTACCCCAGCACCTGAGCCCTTGCCCTGCTCCCCAAGGTCTTCCAGGGCTAAACCTGCTGCACCGTGGCAGCCCCTCCCTTGCTGCCATGTGCCACACCTCCTAGGACCTTCAGCGCTTCTGAGAATTGCTCTGGGGTGCTTGGTGATGGGCCCGAAGGGACCCATCCTTCTGCCCACGCATACCTGCCAACTCTTCTCACATCATGCCCTGAGGCTCCAGTGCCATTCGGCCTCCCTGTGGGGTCTGCTGACTGCTAAGCCAGAGCAGGATCACATCACAAGTGCAGGTTGGTCATTGGACGAGTGACCAGGGGAGCAGGAGTGGGACAGTGGGGAAGGGAAGAAGGAGATGAGTGAAGCCACATTGTCATGTCGCTGCAGGATGCATAGGGACCTTTGAAATAACACAGCCTGCCCCATGCTGTCAGAGTTGCCCTGGGGGATTGAGGGCTGGGCAGGCAGCCTCTACTCCCAGGTCTTGATGCTCAGAGAAAGCCCTTGGCAGGAAAGCTGAGAGGTGCCACACCAGTGCCCCCTGTGTCGGAAGTGTCCTCTGCCTGGGCGATGGAGTCAGGGGTGGGCTGCGCCTGTGATGGAGACACCTCTTTGTAGAGCTTCCCCCCTAGTTCCTCCAAAGAGAGCCTTCACCCAGAGCTCTGTGGTTGGCCGTGCTGCAGCAAGCACCCCTGGGGTGGACAGAGGAGCAGGAGCGGCCCTGCCTCCTGCCTGCTATGGATCTGCGCTCCTGCCAGGTGCCCTGCGAGCCAAGCAGCCACCCAACCTCAGCTCCTCCATGCTCAATCTCTCCACCTATACCGCATTTCCTAAGCCATCTCATGGCCCGCAAGCCAGTGCAAACAGTGTGGCTGTATATAAGAAGAGGAGATCCCAACTCATGAATGTGAAGTTTAGGATCTGCAGCAGATCGAGAACTGTTGATTCAATTCAAAATCTAAAGTTGTTTTGTTCCTTGTAATCTAAAAGGTAGTAGGTAAAGGGAAGAAGAAAGCTAAATCCTTAGGGCTAAAAGAATTTCCAATGTGTGTATGTGTATATAAAATCACCTTCCAATGTATCATTGTTATATTTTTAATTCTTTGTTGCTATAAACTTAATCAATAAAAAGTTATTTTTAAAAGAATTGAAGCAAGTGGCTATATTTTTCTGCTCTAGTCTTATTCAAATTAATCTGAGCGACGTTTTTGCTGTGCACGTCTCCCTGTTTGCTTGATATACCGTGACGTAAACTCAATACAAATACCCCTCGCTGTTCAGAGGGGCAGCCTGGAAATGTTGATTGACTGATCAAAACTACGGCCTCGTCCTCATTCTAGACAGCACTCATCCCTAAATGAATCATGCTCCCAAATTCCGATACGTTTAAAGTAGAATTCCAGAGCCTCTGATTGCATTATTTTTCCATTTTGTAAGACTTGTGGCTGAGAAGTGTGCCTCACACACACAACTGTGTAAAACACGCAACCTCTGCAGTTGGAATGTGTGTGCGGCTCTGCATTGTGATGAAGCGAGGGCTCTCATCCAGCAATTGCTGGTTGAGGGCGGACCGTGTGCCTGGTGCCGGGCTCACAGCAGAATTTACTATGAAGAACTCTCGTGCCATTTCAAACCCCATCAGCCACAGCGTCTGAACATCTTATCATCCAACTCTCTGTGAAAGCTAAGTTGGTCCCGTTTAGTCAAGCTAACCAATCACCCCCAATTATGCATGCACCTAAAATAAGGATTTCCCCTGCAAAGATGTTTGCCATCCATTAAAACTGATAGTCACTGTACTTCTAAGCAATTGCTATACTTAGCTTTACACTTCAGTTATTACCTAGTCTTTTTTCTTTTTGTCCAGCAGTATTTTATCCCTTCCTGTGTGTATTGTGCCTGTATCACAGAAACATAATTTCAACAATTTTAAATATAGTATCAGTGGCACAAAGTGTATTCACAATATTATGCAACACTTAGCACTGTTTCTAGAACTTTTTCATCTTCCTCCAAAGAAACTGTGCACATTAGTAATAACTTTGCATCCTCTCTCCGTAGTCCGGTAACTTTGTTCTGTTTTCTGTCTCTGTGAACGCCTGCTCTGGGTCCCTTGTGTAACGATGCCTTCCCGTGTTGGTCATCTTGTGTCTGTCTTATGCCCCTCTGCATGTTTTGAAGGGCCATGTTTGTTGTCGCATGCATTAGAATTCATTCCTTTCGATAGCTGAATAATGTTCCTTTGCGTGTATGTGCTACATCTTTCTCACGCATTCTTCTGCTGAGGAGCACTTGGGCTGTTTCCTCCTCTGGGCTGCTGTGAACACTGGTCCACGGTACCCGCATCCCTGCTCCAGCTCCTTAGGGCACATGCCTTCAAGTGGAGTGGCTGGCCCTATGGCCGCTCTTGGTTAGCTTTCTAAGGAATCACCAGACTGTTCCATAGCAGCTGCGGGACTTTACAGCTCCACATCCCCGCAACAATCGTTACTTCCTTGTTATTGTTCACTAATGGCCAACCTAACAGTATGCAGTGGTGTCTCACTGTGGTGCCATGTGCCTTTGCTAACGACTGACGGTGTCCAGCCGTTGCTTGCGCTCCCCGGCCATGTGTCTGTCCTCTGTTTCTCCCCCAGTCCTTCGTCCACGCTGTAGCGGCATAGTTTGGTTTTGCTGTTGTTGAATGACAGAAGTTATTTATACATTCTAATCTTAATCCCCTACCAGATATGTGATTTGCAAATGCCTCCCCTATTTGGTGGGTTGTTTTTTCGTTCTTTGCGTAGGATCCTTTGATGAAAGAAAAAAGGTTAACACTTTGATAGAGTGTGAGTATTTTTCTTTTGCTTGCTGCGCTTTCAGTGTCTTATCTAACACGCCAATGCCAATCCAAGTCATGAAGACTTCCTGTGTTTTCTTCTAAGATTTTTATAGGGTCAGCTCTTAAATTTAGGTCTTTCGTGCACTTTGAGTTAATTCTTGCACATGATTTAAGGTCAGAGTCCAGCCTCCTTCTTTGGCATGAGGATATTAAGTCTTCCCAGCACCATCCTTTGAAGTAACTATCCTTTCCCCATTGGATAACCTTGCACCTGTGTCAAAAATCAATTGACATATCTGTGAGGGTCCCTCTTATTAGTCCCAGCAAATCATTTTCAAAAAATAAATATTACAGAGAAATAGAAATTCAGTTAATCTCACACTCTCTGCAGAGAGAAATGATTTTCAATACTGCACAAAATGTGATTTTTGGTATTCTTTTAATGTTAAGTTACTTGTTGTAAAAAAAAAAAAGTCAGCTATTACAAATGTGATTGTTATTTAGCTCCAGGTCTTAGGGTTTCAGGCCACACATAAAAAATGCGCAGCGTATGGTCAGGACTTATCAGGAGCTCAACAACCTGAACGTACTAACTACCTACTCACAAGAAACGTGAGGTGCACTCTCCCACTGTTGCCACGAGCTGGCTGCTGATGGCACCTCTGAGGGCCTGCAGGATCCTTCCAACCTAAAGAAAATTGATCAGAAAGGCAAAGCCATGCCGATCCCAGGTTCTCAACCACTGAATCAATGGAAAATAAAATATAAGCAGGACAGGAAATAAACGATGTGACAAACGAAAGCCGTTTATAAACCTTGAATTGATATCTAACACTGAGTGGTAGTTATTATTTAATTTTTCTCACTCACATCTGGGCCAATTTATTGGCCAACAACCAAAATTTTCTATTGTCATAAATTTTTCCTCTTCTTGGGCTTGTTCACGATAAATATTCTAGTGCATAAGACAAAATTTAGCTCATCTGAAACGATTCCTAAAATTGGAAGTTTTCTTTACAATTGAGGGATGCAGAATAAATGCAGATTCAATAGAACAATTCTAAAACTGAGAACCTGTCAGGTAGTGGAGAGGGGAAAATAAGTGTCTGCACCCACTCAGCAGGGCGCAAAGTTCCCATCAAAAGATTCTTTTCTCTTTTTTTAAGAGAGAAAGAATTGATTTTATTTAGTTTTCATGTGGCTTTCGTTGCTCTGACTCTTCATTGTGTATGTGGTGCTGGGGTTCAAACCCACGTCCTCACGCATGCCAGGCAAGCGCTGTAACCGCTGAGCTACTGCTCCAGCCCCAGCATCACAATTCTTACCACGCATCTCCATGAAAATCAGAAACCATGGCCTGGCTGGCTCCATTAGCTAATGTTAAGCACCTATTCCAAATCCAGACTTGTGCCGGTCACTGTGGGAAAATGAGGAAGGCATGCGATTTGGGGTGGGGGGCTGATGTAGCTGAGGACGTGGGCTCGAGCAGGAAGAGCGATCCCAGTCAAAATGGCGTGGGCCTGCTGGTGACTGCGGCAGATGTGAAACGAGGGGTGGGCCAGTGTGCATGGAGGAGTTGCTGAGCCCATGGAGAGCAGAAGGAAACAGTAAGCGCGTGGGCGTCCTGGAAGACGGAGGGAACACAGACCCAGAGGGCGCGGCGAGAGCTGGCAGTGGAGGGTGCACCTGCTTCGGAAGACAAGCAGCACAGCTCGATTTGTGACAGTGGACAAGTAGGAGCCCCTGATCGCGAGGCCGTCAGGAAGGAGCAGGGACGGGCAGCAGAGGCTTCGTTCAAATTCCCTGTGAGCTGCCTCCCTGAGCAGCAGCAGTGAGGAATGGTGACCCTAAGAAAGCAGTGGCTGCAGGAAACTAAAGGACAGATAGGAGGCTATACAACCGACCCCTCGCCTTGGGGACTCTGTGGTAGACTTTGATGAAAGTAAATTTAAAGAAATAAACCTCAGGGAAGGGATTAAAAGACAACTGTGATTCTGAAATCAGAGCAAGAGGCTTTGGAATCCAGCAGAGTCCAAATCGGGAGCGATCTTGCATCTAATTCTATTGTTTTCTTAATTCAAAGCAACCATACGAAAAAACCAGTCCACCCAATCCTTCTTCCCAAAAAAAGAATCCATTTGGATCTTTCTTTTATGCAAGAATTTTTTAGAAATGTTAAAACTCAGGCTGGAGCATTGGCTCAGGGGTTACGCTGCTTGCCTGGCATGTGCGAATACACGGGTTCAAACCCCAGAACCATGTACTGAACGAAATGTTGGAGCAACAGAAACCCGAAGAAAAACTAAATAAAATTGATTCCCTCCTTCTCTCTCCACCTCTCTCTGTCCTTCTTTCTCTTAAAAAAAATTATTAAAACCCTTTAAAAACAACAGTTTCTCATTTCATTTGAAAATAGTGGGGGGTCCCATTTTCTTTTAAGATGAGGAAGTTAAACTGACTGAACTTGAGTCTTCCCTGTGGTTGTGCACCAAGCAATCATATCCAGTGGAGTCCTCTAACTACATTCTGCAGAATAACACAAGGAGACCTTGGGGAGAGACGAGATGCTAAGTCCTTATTCCAAGTGAATTAGGACCACCTGGGAATTCATGGCACAGATCAAAGTGCCACATAGGTTTTGCAGTAAGACATGAAATTAGTCACATAAATGTTCCCAACTGAAAGATCAACAGAACCGCAGAACACAAAGAGCATCATAGATGATCAGTTGTCTCTGCTCTCTGCTGGCTCACTCACAAAACAGCTTCTGGATGAAGTCAAGTTATGTGCATGTGGGGGCTTCCTAGGGACCTCAGGTTCTCATTTGAATTCTCTGGGTTACAGGGCGGAATCTGCTTGCAGAGACCTCAGCATCTTCCAGCTCCTACTCAGGGCTGGAGGAAGGAAATCTTTAGGTTGGTGAAACAAAGCCTTTCACAGGCTGCCTCTGGAGCGCTGCCTCCCAGGGGGAGTGCAACCCGTCACCTCCCACCCCATGCCTGGTGCCTAGAAAGGTTTAGGTCTTTCTCCCCCTGGATGAGCACTACTTCTTTAACAACGCTGATAAAGATTTCACAGGCTGCTTTCAAAGTGCTTATTAAAGAGGAAGCAGCCCCAGGCTTTACCCCGACACAGCTGCAAGCCAGTTTGCAAGTCAAGACCGCTACTTTCAAAAAAGAGATTTGCACAAATGCATTTCAAAACCTTATTAATTGGTGCAGGCTAAACTCACATAAGTTCCTCACTTGAAAACACTCCCAAAATGATAAAACACATAGCAGTGGCCGCTGCTTCCCCTGTTAACGTCCCCACAATTGGAGAGCCCTGTGAGCTATTGAAGCAAGAGTGATTTGGATCCTTAACGACAATTAGTTAAGAAGGTCGGAGAGAGGTTCTGAGAAGAAGAAACATAACGGGGCTCGCAGATGGACGCCTGGCCGCACAGGCACGCGCCATGCTCAGCTTTCTTGCCGCCCCTCGCATTTTGCCACGGCTTCACTCTGCCGTGAATGTTTTCTCTTCTTGGTGAGTGACCTCCCTCACTTTCATTGACTGGAATTTGTTAAAACAGGGCAAATGATCATAAAAGCAGAAAAGGCTCATGAGACTGAAGGACTGGCCATCTGCTGGCTTTTTCTTGATAAATAGAAATATCAAACAGAAATAAAAGGAAATCCAATACCAAAAAATGTGCACATTTTAAACTCGAACAAAATCTCATCACACTGTAATAACAGAAGATGTGCTGGAGTCGCTTCTTACTGCATAAAGTGCTCTCATGTCCCTGCCATCCCCCTTCCACTCACAAATGCACATACATGCACATTCCACGTGTGCTCACACTCATAATCACCTACAGCCATGCACACACATATTCCCGTACCTGCATACATACGCACACTTATATATGTACAAGCAGGCTCACTTGCAAATATGAACACACGAGCACACACACCATTCACACATGCACACACCTATCTATACACATGTGCACACTCACACTCATGTTCACGCACTCTAAACACACACACATGCACACACACATTTGCGTACACATGCACACTCACACATACACGCACCCATGTATGCTTACATGTATGCACACATTCATACAGCTGCATACACACACTTACACTCATGCACACACCAAGCACACACACATAGGCACACATGCACATTCACACACATATTCACATGCACTCACATACATCATACACATGCACATGCACACCTTTACAACCTGCATACACACAGTCACACACATGCATACACTTACTTGTGCAATGCACACTCACACATGTACACATGCACACACATATGCACGTATGGAAAACACATACGTTCAAATGCCTGTATGGGTGCACCTGTGTGTTCACACATGCACACCCACATGCACACACACATGGAATTATTTCTGTGAACAGCCAATGTGGTGAAAGGAGGAAAACCCCTCAAGCCATATCCATAGAAAAGAAACTCCCCTCTCCTGGCTCCCCCTTAAAATCGCAGTGCAATAACTTCCAGAATGTTCGTGCTGAAGTACAAACATCACAAGGAGGCAGGTCAACTTTCTCACTGCTACCAATGCTTTTAAACCTTGTCCCTACCATTTTCTCACTGCATGGCCCTGAGCAGCCTGTTTGAAGGTCCTGAGTCTCCACCACTTCGTTGACAAATGACAAGATACACTTACGTGACAATGCACGTGTCACATGTGTGCTGGAAGACGACGGGGAAGTGGTGTCTATAAAGCGTTTTGCAAGGTACCTGGACGTCGCATGGCTGCGATGATCACCGTCATTACCAATTATCATCACTATTCTCATTAGCTAAAGGGAAAGGGCAGAGGCGCAACTCTGCTTACCCCACTGGCTGAGAGGGGGAAGGCAGGGTGGGAGGGCTGTGCCAGGAGGGGCGTCCACAGTGAACTCCTCCTTGACCAGTCTGGGCCACTGCTGCCACAGATGCCACGAGCTGCAGATGCAAGGTGAGCTAGCAGGAGACAGCTGTGGGGCGTGAGGCTGGCTTCACCCTGTGGCCTTCCCTTTGAAGTGCTAAAACCGCTCTCTTCCATCAAAGCTGCCCAAACCGCCCCCCCATCCTGTTCAAGTTTTGCTTCCTTTTTAATCTTCCAACTCTTGATTGTGGTGGGGATGAGTTGAAGGCCCAGAGAGGCCTTGGAGAAAGGAATGAAGGTGGCTTTATCTTCAGGGCTTGGCTCTGTCTCCCTGGGGACCCGGCTACTGACGGTGCCCTGCTCAGGCCTGGTGTGCTGCGGAAACCCTGCCGCCCCTCTGGCTGTGATGCTCACATGCACTTGGGAACCCAGTCCTTAAGCTCTGCAGGGAACGAAAGGAGTCACAATCTCCCTAGCTTAATGCCTTTCTCCTCAGAGACCTTCATGGAATGCACATTTGACCAAACTTCAACAGTGGTCACTGCAGCTGTCAAAGAGGGTGAGGTGGGCGATGTCCAGCCAAGCCCAAAGGCCCTGCCTGCAGGACTTCTCAGAGCCATCAGCGTGCTCCCAGGGGTGCCAGTTCTGGAGAGGGGCCACCCAGTCGCTTCCTCACAGAGCCCTCCACGGATGAGCAGCCTGCTCAGCACGGGGGGAATAAGTGGTGGGGCAAGTCCCCAGGTGCCTCACCCGTTCCATGTTGTAATCAGGGCCCCTGTTAGAGTTTGAAGGGAAAATTAAAGACCCTGAAGTTAGGAAAGCTGGTATAATGTCTGTCCAAACCCCAGAGCTCTGACTCTTCAGAGTCGCAAGTCTCTGAGAGATGCTGGGAGACGGATGAGTCCTGCAAGTGTGTGCCCTTGGCCTTTGGGAGAAAAGCCTCTTACCTCAGATTCCAGCACAGATCCTCACGCTCCAGGCCAGGAGATGCCAGGGGCTGCCGCAGGTGCAGGGTGATGTGAGCTGTCCCTGGACGTAGGCTCCCTGGGCGGCCCTTGGCGGATCACAGGGAAGGCAGCCTTTGCAGGGTCCCTTCTGCGTGCTTGTCTCTACCCCTGCCCAGAGCAGACCAAGGTGGAGGTTTCACCTTTGCCACACGGAGGACTGGCTGCACTTGTGCCAGCTCAGGGAGCAGCAGCCTGGACATAAGCCACTCTCTGAAGGCTCCTCGTCTGCCTCCTGCTGCAGACTCTCTGACGGCAGCCTGTGTTGTCTGGGCTGCCCCTGTCCCATGGAGGATCTCATGTCGCAGGGCAACATGGCGCCAGCAATGGGTGGCTCTCCCCCTTTGGAAATGGATGCTAAGGGTCTTCAGCCCAGAGCTAAGAGTATCATCATCACCATCGGGGCAGAGACACAAGGAAGGCAGAGGGGGCAGACTGGACAGTGGGGGCCCTGGGAAGCACAGTGCTGCAGTTTAACCCAGAGACACAGCCTGTCTCAGGCTGGCCAGGGCTGTGCTTCTGAAACTGCTTTGGAAAACTGACTGCATAATCCACTCCTGTTCCTAAAAATGCATGCAGAACTTACATTCTCCTTCGTGATGCATCCATGTTCGTTTTAAAAGAAAAACACAGTGAATTGTTCACTGTGATGTCACATTTGCCCTGTGCCCTCTCCCTGCTTTGGGAGCACCCCAGTTCTGAGCTGCATGTTGCGGAATGAGAATGGAATTATCTTTCTCCGTGCTTTGCACCTTCCCGTCCTGCAGGCCAGAGAAGGAAGAGTCCAGCAGGAGGAGGTGGGTAGAAGCCCCTTCGCAGCAGGCTGGGCTTTCCTGGGCACTCTGGTGGCTCCAGGGGAGAGCACTCCTTGCCTCCTCCAGCAGCTGGGAGCCTCCGGCCTCCTCAAGCTTCAGCCTCAACCTCAGCAATGCAGAGTCTTCAGGTCACCTACCTCTCCTTCCCAGGATCCCCCTGATTGTGCTGGGCCCACCTGGCAGTCCTGGTGTCGCCCCTCACAGGACCCTCAACTTGTCACGCTGACCAAGCCAGATCATGAGCACGTGCAGAGGTTCTGGGTCCAGAAGCCGTCCTTCTGCTGAGGTGAAAGTTTCAGTCTCCCCAGAGGCCAGCAGGTAACTGCCTCTCCAAAGTGATTTCACTCCTGCTGGTGTCAATTTTGAGTCATGTTGTAGCCAGCTGTACCCCCCAAGAGCCACTTCGAGGAGGAAATGTTTATTTTGGCTCACGATTGCAGAAGTCTCCGTCCATGGTTGGCCAACTGTTACTCTGGTTCCAAAGTGAGGCTGAACATCATGGCAGAAGAACGTGCTGGGGAAAGTGGCTTAGCCCATGGTACCTAGGAAAGAGAGAAGGATGGGGGAGAGAGTGGGCAGGAGTCAGGGACAGGATGTCACCGCCAGGAACACACCCCACATCTGCCTTCCTCCAGTTACAGGGCTCCAGTTACCAAGAACAGATCAATCCACTGACGAGTAGATTCATGATCTGAGCATTTCATCTCCGAACCTTCCTGTACTAGCTAACACATGGGCTTTTGGGGACACCTCATATCCAGACCTTAACAGGTGGCGTCTGTCCCCCCACTCAGCTTCACGGGGTGGAAGCAGCAGGAGCTTGCTCTGCCCAGGATGCACACGCAGGATTATCCCGCCTCTTCCGGCCATGGCCACACTGCCTTTAACCCGCAGCACTGGCGTTTCCGGTAGCCTGGAGGCCTTTTCCTGCGGATCCGGCTCTTCGGAAGCTTCGGGGATGAGTTTCCACAGGTCTCTTAACTATGGTGCTGCCAGGCTGCACATGAGCAGTGAGGCTCTCCTCCAGGGCTGACTTCACTCTTTCCACAGCAGCAAGGGCTGGCTCGCCTGATTGCCTGGGTTCTGGATTCCTCCAGCCCGTGTTGCAATGGGCATTATCAGACTCTCCCATCTTTGTTTTCTTGGTTCTTAGAGAAATGGAGCTGAAATGCTTTCAGACCCTTCTACACCAATTGACTTCAATTCCACAATAAAAAGTTGTTAGATGGATATTCATCGTGGAACCCAGGGCCTGGCACACTGCACTCAGACGCTCCACCCCGAGGCACAGCCCCTGCCTAGCTGGAAAGGCATCTCCAGGAGCAGCTGGGGAGGAGCACCTTGCTCTGCATAAGACAATGGGAGATGTTTTGGATTTTACTTCCTTAGAGTAGAGCCACAGGTAATATGCAAATGAATAAAACAATGTTTTACGATAAACTTAGCAAAAAAAAAAGGTAGCTTGTGAGATCTGGTCCAAGGTTTGCTAATCTGCATTTAAGCCAATAGGCTCACCCCTACCCTGACTCGTTATTTTGTTTAATTTTGCTTGAGCTAACTTAATCTGGGGTTTATCAGTTAAATTGCATTCGATAATACCGGTTTCCTTTGCGTCTGACTCTGCGTTTGGAAAGGTTAACTCTTTGACTCGAGGCATCTGATTCTCCACCACAAGGCCAACAGGGCCGGAAACTGAGAGAAAGGGAAGAGCCCTGGGTGGAAAATCCAGTCTTGTGCCGCAGGGTGCTCCTGGGGCCCATTACTCCTGAGCAACTGCACCTGACCAAGTGTCACCTGGTTTTTAAGTGGAAGCTGAGGAGGCGCCGCAGAGACACTGAGAGGTGAGGACGGCTTCCTGGGAACCAGCCACCCTCTCCTTGAGCCGTGCACAGTTGGGCAGCAGAAGAGGGCCAGCCTTAGGACTGCAGCGGGAGCCCTGGAGCTCTCAGGAGCATGGGAGTCACCAGGACATGGATGAGTGCCCAGGCTGTGCGTGAACCCCGCCGCTACCTCTCAGGAGCAGTTGGGCTGCTTTACTCTTCTCCGTGGCCTGAGTCTCCATGTCTGTCACACTTTACAGGACAGAGAGAACAGCGAAGCAGAGAACGCAAGGACAGGATTGAGGAGCTGTGGTTTGATCTGCAATGTCTCCCAGAGCCCCATCCTGTGTGAAGGGCTGGTCCCCAGGTGGTGCTCAGAGAAGGTGGTGGGAACTTGGAGAGGTGCAGCCTGGAGCATGGTCCTGAGCTCACGCCCCTTCAGGGGAGCGCCAGATCCTCTTGCCCTCCTGCTTCCTGGCCTCAGGGTGAATTGTCTTGTTCCAACTCGAGCTCCGGTCGTGATAGCTGCCTTGCCACAGGCCCCAAACCAACAGCGTAGCTGGTCATGGACTGAAACCACAAACTCCTAAGCCAAATATGCTCATCCTCCTTCTCACTGTGAGCCTCAGGTGACAGGGACATTCCACCTAGAGGTCAGCTCCCTGGGACGCCTGATTAAAGCAAATGATTAGAAGCACAGCTGCTCCTATACTATTTCAGGTTTTTATTAAGCTAACTGATAAGACTTATAATCTGTAATTGGAGCATGGTCTTTTTTTGCTAATGACACTAATCTGTTTTTATCTTTGTCATTTAACTGAGTCTCGTGATTAGCACAGGCAAGGTTTAAGGGATTTAAATCGTTGGATGTTTTTGCTTTTAGGCATTTTTGATTATTTATTAAAATCGATAAAATCAGCCATATCAACTAGTTATTAAAACTATAATTCCTTTATTGGCTAATAGCAGGAATGACAAACTCAAACATTCCATGAATTCCTGATTATGAAGCAAGTTTCTATAGGGTGGCCTACATATTTTGCACTAACCGAAGCCTGTTTAGAACAAGTCTGTTCTATCTTTAGTCAATAAGGAAAAGGACCAAGTGGGTAAGCATATGTGCAACTCATGTTCTAATTTATGCTTTAAAATAAATACAAGTTTGGAAGAAGCAATGTGTTCTGATCTTCAGAAAAGAAATACCACTCACTTGTGGGGAGAAGGGAGAAGAACGCCCAGAGACGGCCCCCTCACTTCCTTCCCGTCCTGAACATGCACACCACTCCAGGCCCCAAGAAGTGGCCTCCCTTGCCCCTCCTCAGAGTCGGGGTCTGCTCTGGCTGGTGGACTGTGGAGGGGAGGACGCTGCCCTCCCACTCTGCAAGTGGGAGCCAGACTTCCAGCTCCAGAAAAGCCTGGGCCAGAACACTGAAGAGGAGTCACCATATGGAGAGAAAAGGCCCCGCAGAGACATCCAGAGAGGCTGAGCTGGACAAGTAGCTTCCACCCCCATGGAGCGAACCATCCAGGCAAGCCCACCAGTGATCCTGACGCCAGTCCCCAAATCATGACAGATCACTGTCTTTCAAGCCACTATGCCTTGTCCTCCATTATTTAGCAACAGACAAGCAGGGACAGGAAGAACAAAGGAATGAGCACAAGTGCTCAGTAAGTGCTCAAAAGGAAACACCTGTTCACAGGGTGAACCCCATGGCCCACGAGAAGCGCCTCCCTCCCAAGAGTACTCCAAAGGAAGAGGTGTTCTTCAGGATCACCAAGGGCAGGGAGACCTTGCCGTGTCCCACAGTGGAGAAGCCCTGGTGTTCTTCAGGATCACCCAGAGCAGGGAGACCGCACTGTGTCTCGAAGCAGAGAAGCCCTGGTCTGGAAGGAGCCGTGGCCCAGCCCTGGCATGGCCACCGGGGAAGATGTGGGTGGACTGGTTTACTGCCGGGGCTTCCGATTAGCCACCAGCAAAATGACAAAGGACGTTGAGAGAAGCAAGGGGGATGGGAGAGTGGATAGTAGGGGTCCACAAAGCCTTAGATGCAGATGTTTGACATGAGCTCTGTGTGTGAAGGTAGAAAACAGGTGACGATTTCTACAAAACTATCCTCGCATGTCTCATTATCTGAATTCACCGCCTGACACACAGGGTTAAAATTGGCTGTTGAAGGCTATAATGTGTGACCAGCACAATTACATTTCAATGTTTATTGATTGTATGGTTACTAAGACTTTTAATTTGAAAACGTCAAACTTTTAAAAATAGAATTTTTATAAGCCAATCTCAGCATTTCTGTAGTTGTTATGAATTGGGAGTCTTAGATGATAGGACTTACCTATACACTTCTTTATCTTTAAGAAATTCTGGGGCTAGAGCGGTGGCTCAGCAGTTATGGCACTTGCATGGCATGTCCAAGTACGTGAGTTCGAACCCCAGCACCACGTACACAGCAAAGTCTCAGAGCAACAAAGGTCACATGAAAAACTAAATAAAAAAATTGTTTCTCTCTCTCTCTCTCTCTCTCTCTCTCACTATCCCTCTCTCTAAAAAACAAAGAAGAATGAAAGAAAGAAAGAAATTCTGGGTGGGGCTGGAGCAGTGGTTCTAGTTACAGTGCTTGCCTGGCATGTGCAAGGACCCAGGTTTGAACCCCAGCACCATGTACACAATTAAGTGTTGGAGCAATGAAAACCTAAATAAAATTGATTCTCTCTTCCTTTCTCTCTCACTGTCCCTCTCTCTTTACAAAAAAGAAAGAGAAGAAAGAAAGAAGAAAGAAATTCTGGGTGCTTAAGTATGCTTTCACTGGGATTTTAGAGCTCCCAGCTAAGTTGGTGATTCAAGGACCCCAGTTCCAGAGGGATTGGCAGCCCTGCCTGCAGGGACCAAGGGGATCTGTGTGTGGCTTTTCTGAGTGCCAGGCACAGGATGCGTCTTTACCGGGCAGGTGGCCTGATGTCTGGTTGTCCCACCCGTGACCAGAGGGACACAGGCAGACACCCCTGTGCTCTCATCTGAACCCTGCCCAGTGCTGGCTGCTGACCATGGCTCTGGCAGTGGATTGTAACCTCATGTTCCCCTGGCCTGGGCGGCCCTTGGGTCTTCAGACACAAGATGCAAATGCAGTGACAGCTGAAACCAATAGGTCACCATGATGTGAATCGAGCAAGAAGAGTTTTACTTACAGATCCCGAGTGTGGAGGGTCCAGCGCGTCAGGACAGTGGCCTTCTGTCCCTGGTGAGGAGGGGCAGGATGAGGGGTCGGGTGGAGAGAGGAGGCGCCTCAACTCGGGGTGCCCGTGGGGTTAGGGCATTTCAGTGAACGGACAAACCCTGCAGTCCACTCCAGGGAGGCACTGGGCAGCTGGAGCCCCGTCTGCTGAAGAGACACCACTGGCCAGCATCTTGAGCCACCGGCTGAGGGGCAGAGCTGCAACCCCATCCAGCACAGCTGAGCCCTGTTGGAGAAATCTATGTTGTGTTCAGAGTGGATGCTGGGGACCGGGAGTGCAGCTGAGTGGTAGAGCTCAAGGCCCTGGCACCCCCTGCCCCCCAAAAAAACAGTGAGACAGAAAAATTGCATGAATGCACAACACCCTTCCAGCTCCAGAAGTTGACCGTCACGCGGATTTGAAATGATAAGCTCGGGGTGCATATGATTTCTAATTTTCTGACCTCTTTCTACAAGACAGAGATAACTTTCTGAAAAATCAAGGCACCCTTCATGACTCGTGGGCCTCTTCAAGGGATGAGAGTTTGTCCCGTGAGATCCGAGTCGCTGATCAGAACGTTTAGGAGTCTTGGGGCTGTCACACCTTGGGGCTGTCACACAGAGAGCCAGCTCACAAGCTCTGAGCCTCATGTGTGCAGGGTCACAGGAATGAAATGCAGGGAAGTTACCAAAACCCATTGCATTTCACCCCAGCTATATAATAATTCAGCCTCTCTCTTCTGCAAAAGAAGGAAAAAGAAAATAAATAAAAGATGCTTTTAACATTGTAGGAAATTAAGAACCCAAGAGAAGGTAGGAAAAAAGTAGTAAATATATAAAATGTATGCAAATTAAAGCAATATAATACCATTATCACCTGTCAAACCGGCAAATTAAAAAAATTAATTCCCAATGAAGGCAAAAATAAAGACACTTTCACTCTAAAAGGCTAAAAGAATGTGTCACCAGCAGATACTTACTAAAGAATATATTAAAGAATATTCTTTAAACAGAAGGAAGATAATCCCAGACGAAAGGACAGAGATGCAAAAACAGAGGAAGAGCAACCAAAACGGTAAATACGCGGAGGCGTGGAAAGCACACACGGGGCCCTCACTCCTCGCTGGCTCTGTGACACTGGACAGTGAGATACACAAGGCCATCGCGATCCATAGGGATAAAAGCATTACAGTGGCCAGCACCAAAGTTCACAAAGAGGTTAAAATACGAACAGTAGACTCATAAGTCAAAGACAGGCAGTGGTCATGTGAACACCAAAGGGATATAAGGAAAACTTTCAACTATTGAAGAAAAATGTGAGGCAATAAAAACTTTTAATCCATCCAAAATAACATAAAACATAAAGGACAAAGAGGACAGAACAGGCTAGACAGACGGAAAGCCCCATATTCACATTAACTCTGAACGTGCTAAATGCTCAACGTGGAGGACAAAGACCATCCAAATGGAGCTAATGCAAAGCAGAATAAAGACCAAGTTCTTGCTGCCTAAAAAGGATCATAAAATGAGCTGAAAGCAAATTATTGTAAAGAGAAGGAATTATATGCAAGGTAAACTAAATAAAGAAGCTATGAAATGACACAAAGTATATTTTAAGTGAAAATTACTACTGGAGTTCCAGAGAATATGATTCCAAATTTGTATGCACCTAACAACTTCATCTCAAAACACATGAAGCAAAAATTGGCAAAATTTTACCGGACAAATTCACAGTAACAGTAGGAAATTTTAAAATATTCCTTTTCTTAATTAATGGATGAAGTGAATGAAGTCAGTAAGGACATAAAATAGTTGAAGAACACAAGTAGCAGACCCAGCTTAAACACAGCCTGCAGCATGCTGCCACAGCTGGAGAGGACATGTTCCTCACCACACAACTGTGACCACAACTGACCCTGGGCCATGAGACAATCCCAGAGCATTTCAAAAGGTTGCAACTGGGGCTTGGAGCGGTGGCTCAGCAGGTAAAGCACCTGCCAGGCATGTGTGGGGACCTGAGTTCAAACCCACACACCACATACACAACTAAGGCCAGATGAAAAAATAAAATAAAATTGATTTTAAAAGGTGGTAATTATATGTTCTCACTACACAATTAAATCAGCAACAAAAAAGAAAATTATGTAGAAAGATCCATACAATCAGAATTTAAGAATTATATGTACTAGTCCTACCTACAGGATAAGTAGGACTGCAAAAGGTGGATTAGAAAAAATTCAGAATGTTGAATGAATGTAATTCCAGCACTATGAGTGAAAGAACTGGGAGTTATTTGGTGCTCAGTCTTTCTTTGTGTTTTTATGAACTTTCATAGTTTCAGGAATTTAGTATTTGTTATTTTCTCTAAATTTAGTAAGAATTATCTTTTTTACTTAGTGATTCTTTTTTTTTTCTAAGAGAGAGGGACAGTGAGAGCGAGAGAGAAATAGAATCAATTTTGCTTAGTTTTTCACGTGGCTTTCATTGCTCCAACACTTAGTTGTGTAGGTGGTGCTAGGGTTCAAACCTATGTCCTTGTGCATGCCAGGCAAACACAGTAACTGCTGAGCCATGGCTCCAGCCCCTTACTTAGTGACTCCTGTGGTTCAGATATGAGTTGTCCCCTAAATCCTCCTGTGCTGGTGCAGGAATGTTCAGAGGTTGGATGATCAGATATGCGAGCCACAGCCTGATCAGAGCATCCTCTCTGAATGGTGGTGGCTGGGGGAGGTGAGTCTCCAGGTGCTTGTCCTTGGGGATTGTATCTTATCTCCCGGCTGCTTCCTCTTGCTCTGCTTCCTGGCCTTCATAGCAGAAGCAATAGCTGTCCCCCACCACTCCCTTCAGCCCTGATATTATACTTCACCTGGGGCCAAGAGCAATGGAGTTGGCCTACCATGGACTCAACCTCTGAAGGCAATGGCCAAACATCTTATCCTCCTTTAAGTTGTTCTTGTCAGGCATTTTGGTCACAGTGATGAAAACCTAACTAACACAGTGACCGTAAAAGTTATCACAAGTAAAATGTCAATATTTTCATTGCTGTCATTCTCACTCAGTATTTCTATTCCCACATGAGGGTCTTAGACAGTGCTTGGTGTCATTAAAATGTACAAATCTTTTCATGGCAGTTCCATTTCTAGAAGTTCATCCTCCAAAAATACATCTACTCATCTTATATAAGAATATGTGGGCTGGAGCGGTGGCTCAGCGGTTAAGGCGCTTGCCTGGCATGCACAAGTCCAGGGGTTCAAACCCCAACACCCATGTACAATACTAAGTGTCAGAGCAATGAAAACCACGTAAAAAATTCAATAAAAATTGATTCTGTCTGTCTCTCTCTCTCACTGTCCTTCACTCTTTAAAAAAAAAAAAGAATACGTGTTGGGGTGTAGCCTTCACCCCTATTTCAACAGCTGCCCTAGGGCGGTCTTGTTACTATTTCCATAAGTTCCTTCAGGAAGGGCTGCTAGGTCCTGCTTTGTTATGCAAAGAGTTAGAGTGGGTTGGAATGTGCTGCTACCTAGTTGTTTGTCTGTACTCAAAATCTGCATAACCCCTGGCAACTCCCTAAGAAGGATTATTGATTCCTTGGCTGTCTCCCCTCCTCCATATATAAAAACCCGTGTGCCTTGATAATAAACGGATTCTGAGCTGCCATCAGCTGCGTGTGGTTGCCTCGTTTCCCTGGCTGGGAGGGAAGGGGTCCCCGGACGAGGGGGGACCCGGGTTCCAGCCATCGGCACTCACCCTCCTCCTGATCGACTCCCGGGGGGCAATCCAGCCCCCCACAAATACATACTGCGTAGAGATTTATATTCTGAAATATCTGTTGATAGGACAAATATCATGTGTCCTATCCCCACACTCATATGAGACCATGCAAGAATGGTCAGAGATGGATTGATCACACTATGACCAAATTGTAGCCTGGTCAGTGGATTGGCCCACTGATATGGATTAACTGGGTGGCAACCGTTAGGCAGGTAGGGTGTGGCTGGAGGACATGGGTCCCAGGGGGTGTGTCCTTGGGATATTTTGTCTCTGGTGAGCAGAGCTGTCTGTGCTTTCTGATTGCGTGTCCTTAGTTGCTTTCCTCTGCCACATTCTTCTATTATATCCCACCTTACCTCAGTGTCAGCTTCTGTGCTTCTCTGACCAAAACACCTGGCAAGAACAATGAGCAGAGGGAACACTTACTTTGGAGCTCATGGCTTTAGAGGTCTCAGTCCGTAGATGGTCAACTCCATTGCTCTGGGCCCAATGTGAGGCAGGACATCATGGCAGAATGAATGGCCCCAGGAAGCAGAGAGCTTTCACTCACCAGGGACAACATACAGCCCCAGAGGGACTCCCCCAGTGGCCCACCTCCTCCAGCCACACCCCACTTCTCTCCAGTTTCCCCAGGTAATCCCTGTCAGGGATTCATGCACTGATTAGGTTCAGGCTTTCGTGACCCAATCACTTCAGCGCTGAATTTTCTCGCATTGCCTTACATGAGCTTTTGAGGGACACCTCACAGCTGAATTCTAACAGTAACTCTGGCTTACTCAAGCAATTCCACTGCCCACGGAATGGATAGGAGGCTGGGGAGTCATCAGGACCTGGCAGCCCTAGCCATTCAGCACTGGGATGGCTCCCTCCTCTGGATGAGGTGACGCCATTCCAACTTCCATCCTCCAGTCTCTCTGGTTGGAATTCACTGTAAGGAGAACGAACTGGGGCTGCAGAGGATGAGGACTAGCATGCAAGCCCAGGAGTACACAGAATGCAGAGGCGATTCCTTGAAATAAACGCAGGGTGCTGTTCAGGACGGAGAAAGAAACTGCTCCAGCCCTCTAGCACCCGAATAACGTGAATCCCAGGACACACCTGCACCGAAACTCAGCAAAGGAAAGAGAGGTCCCATGCGCACTGCGTGGGCACGATCTAAGAATGCTGGAACTTCTCGCCAGCCATGGCTCCCAGCAGACCCCCATCCCGCCAGGGCAAGAATTCTGGGCCTGGCAAGCATGAGGACCTGGGTTCAGACTCCAGCACCACGTACACAACTGAGTGTTGGAGCAACTAAGGCCATGTGAAAAACTAAATAAAGTTGTTTCTCTCTTTCTCTGTCTCTCTCACTATTCCTCTCTCTTTATAAAAATAATAATATTAATAATAAAAAAGAATTCTGAGCCTTCCTTTCTGCATCCCTGATGGCTAATGCAGTAAGTCTACTCCAGAAGATACATAATTAATAGTGGCAGAGGGAATGTTTTCAAAACATTAATTCTGAAAATAAAGTAGAACTAGAGGGAGAAGGAAGCTCTTCCCATTTTAATTTTTTCCCAAGTACCTGTAGTTTCTCTGCAGTTTCTAAAGGGGATAAAAATAATTAATAATTACAATAAATGTCTTGGCCCACATACTCCTTACTCTAGGAGCCTGGGGACATTGCTAAGCAACACTGCCTCACCTTCCGTCCTTGTGTACCTGCTACAGAGAACCAGGCAGATGAGGCCTGTCGTCCTGGAACCTGCCACTTCCTGCAGGACAAGCTGAGGCTCCCTGCAGTGCACACACCAGAAGCAGCTTCAGGGACCCCAGGAAGGATGCGTATCCACAGATAGTGGTCAAGGGATATTTGGTCATTACACCAGGGCTCCCACCCTAGAAGTCCACACTGGAGCAAGAACATGGCTGAGCATCTAAACACCTGGAAAAACATCAGGAGGGATACCCTGGAAAGGAGGCAGCAAGAGGGACCTGCTCACAGCCAGATGACGCCTGAACAGTTCTGCGGCTGCAACGATTGCGAAGTAAACAATGGCTGCATTGTGCTTCTGCCCTTCTGTGTACTGCGGTAATTTATGGATGAAGTAGAATTTCAAACAAAATAAACAGACTCGAATTTGTTAACTAATACAGTGAGCATAGAACATTCTGTTATGTGAGACGAGGAACGGGAAGGTTTTATACACTCCTGCTATTTGCTAAACAGGAATGTTTATATTTGGCCTGAAGTCTTGCCTTTGTTTGTGCTAGCATTTTGAAAATATCCCTTTTCATTTAATCCTGAACGCATATATAAATGTGGGTGACAGAGGAATACTGTCAATATTCCTCACTGTGCAATTATGCTGTCGATGTTTAAAATTCTGCACATTTAAGAAGAGACAGTATATTTCACCAGGCAGAGAGAACTTTTCTGTAGAAATGTCAATCTGCTCTTGTCTTTGAACCTCTGATGCCTCTCTGAGCCAGATGCTATAGTGCTGCAACAGTGACCACATGATGGCTCCGTGATGGCACCCGGTCTGTGATGTCTTGTCCAAAGATATGGCTTCAGACCAGGAACCACTTCTCTCCAAAGCAGGTTTATTTTCTCATTTAGCATCGGTGACCATAAATGACTCCTATTTTTGGAATTCCTGGATTCCCCTTCCACCTGGATGGAGGGCGAATTCCATGAAGGTGACCCAGGGTGGGAACAGTGCCCGGCTCAGAGCAGGCCATCTGCAGATGTGCATAGCAAGGGTCAGTGTCCATTTCCTCTGGGGACAAGGGCTGTTCTAAGTTGCGGGCACATCGGAGAGAAAACCAAGTCTGAGACACAAGAACAAAGCCTGGGTCTTCATGCAAAGGAATGATATGTGTCCTTGTCATTTCAGCAGATCCTGGGTGCTACAGAGGAGGTGGGTTTCACAGGGAGAAAGAAGGCGTGCAACAGCCCTGGCTATCAACGGCCCCACTGAGGCCGGGTACCTGGACTCTGGGAGCAAGCTGCATTTTCTTGTCCTTGGTTGGCTGCAAGTGTTTGGGGACTTCCTGAGGTGGATGCGGGGTGAGGCTTCACGGTGGCTGTCCACTTCCAGGAATGTGCGTGTTCGGGGGGCTTCCTGGCCTACATCAGAGTGTCCTGCCGCCCCTTCCGGAGAGGCCCATTGTCAGCAGAGGCAGTGTCCACGGTCTGGGCACTCCCTCTCAGGGGTAAAAAAAAAAAATCTATCTCCTAATTGGCAAAAAAACCTTCCTAGAAAATGCAAAATAAATAACTAAAATTAAAATTTAAATAAGAAATGCCACTACCACCCACACAGACCAAGCACAATAAAAATACAGGAGTGATAATTCCTGACAATTTGTCTGAAGCCTGAAAAATCAGCATTTTAAAAACCTTATCTGTTTAATCATAGTTGTGGTCTTGGGATGAAAATAAATTTTAATATTTATGACATACCAGTGAAGCATTATCCTGAAGATACAGGAACATGATTTCTATAGGGTTATTGTGTTTACTGTACAAAATAAACACCCCTACAAAAAAGCCTCCCAAGAATCGGGAGGCTTTTACCGGCTTTGTCTTTATTTATTAATGTAATGAAAGCAGTCTCGAGGGACGGTATTACTGACCATGGGAAATTTTAAGCAGAAATTAAATAGACCTTTGGCTTCGTGCCCAGGAAAAACCGTCAGTCCTTGAGCAGAAACCCAGGCAAAAGATAAAAATGCTTCCATTATATCTACAGTACGGTCTCCTCATGGCTTTAGTACAAGTTGCTTCTTGCTAACAGAAGTCCTTGCAGAAGGTTTAAACAATCTCCACAATTTCATTATGTGAGCGTAGCTAAATGCAATAATGTAGAAGGGCCCAGAGAGTCTTCCCATATGCTGGGTTACATACCCTTTCCTTCGCCGCGAAGTCAGAGAACTTGGCTCTCTGGAAACTGAATCGAGTCCCATTGCCTGAAGCACAAATCCTGCTTTGTTGACATCAACGGGAGCTCCCCTGAGGACCCACAAAGAAGGGAAGGAGCCATTAGAATTTCTCGTGACCCTGCTCGGAGCCAAATCCAGCCTCGCTCAGATGAAAGAAAATGCCTGTTACGTGGCCCAAGAAGCTACTCTGTCCCTTTGAAAGTTAATTAGACCGTGGCTAGATGAACAACCCAGCGTGCTTTCACAGTGCTCTTAGACAGATGACCCTGGCTGAGTTCCCGACTTTAACAAGTTTGCCCCAGAGCAAAAACATGGCCTTTTGGAGAAGAGACTGCTGCCACGGTAATGCCTTCCTGCACGGTAGCCAACCGCTGAGCTCAGCGCCCCAGGAAGGGAGGATGGAGAGAGGGCGTAAAATTCTACAGGCAATGGTAAAAGAGTATGGGGAGGAAAATGGCTTTCTAAGGAGCTAATCTGGTTGATCATCTCCTATCTAGTCCTGGAGAAAATGTTAAAATGTGGTTATATATCGGGGTCCACTTCTGATCGAAACCGTTTGAGGGCACAGATGATACTGTTCCCTGTCCTGTGAGTAACTGTGGCCCCACAGGGCTGATAGGCTCACTGCCAGCAAGAAAACCTCAGATCCTGCTAAAACTCTGCTTTCCAAATGGCCAGCCTCAGGGTGGAGTGGCCAGCAAAGACCTGGGAGGAGCTTAGGTTGCTAGTGTCCCAGTGCGCCACTCGCCCAGGGACTGGGAGCTGCTTTGTCAAGCAATCTGTGCCCAGCTACATTAGGGTGTCCTTGCCGAATATCAGGTGTGGCAGGACTGAGGCTTAGTGTCAGTGTTTGCACTGCGGTGACCAAAAGACCAGACGAGAACGACTTTAGGAGGAACAGTTTGTTTTGGGGCTCAGTTTCAGAGGTCTCAGTCTGTGGACAGCCACCCCCACTCTCCATGGTCCAAGGTGAGGCAGCACGTCACAGAGGAAGGACGTGGAGGAGGAGAGCAGTTCAGGGCATGGCCACTGCGAAGGGCGGAGGAAGAGAGAGAGAGAGAGAGAATGAGAGCACTCCATTCTCCAGGGACAAAATACACACCCAAAGTTGTGCCCCCAGGGACCTCCTCCAGCCACACCTACCTCCTACAGGTACCACCCAGCTGATCCTCATCCGGGGATCAATGCGCTGATTAGGTTGAGGCTCTCCAAGTCCAATCATTTCACCTCCAAACCTTCCTGCATCGCCTCACATGAGCCTTTGGGGGACACCTCACATCTAAACCACAGGCATTATCTACCTAAGAACTGAAGGTGGAGATACCAGGAGCAGGGATATACTGGGTGGAAAATAAAATTCCAGAGACTTCCAAAAATATCAGCGCAATGGAACCAGTGGCCACTCGCAGTGTATTTCAGTCCTGCAGGGTGTCACCTGTGACCCGGACTGGGATGGACTTGACACTCAGGAAGCAGATTCGTCAGCTGCGGACAGCCTGCTGTGTTCTCTGTCCCCCTGGGCTCCCTCTTGTCTATGCACACCCTCTTTCTGGAAAACTTTTCTATGTTATAGATGAATAAACACAGGTGCCAGGTGGCCTTGCGTGCAGGAGCAGAGACAGCGCTCAGACGTAGAGTGAGGAATGGAGACAAGAGGCCACCAGCTTTAGCTTATTATGAACACAGACTGTAAAATGTGGGGGAGACTATGTGCTCTTCAGCACCCTCTTCTCTGCCCCTCATTAGGAGTTACGCAGCCTGTGTGCAGGGCCATCGGCACAGAGATCTGCTCTCTGGCTTTTCCCCAGCTGTAATCATTTCCCGGAGGCCCTGACTGCCTCCCCAGTCGCAGTGCTCTGTAAGTCCTCTACCCACCCTCTACCCAATCCCTCTACCCACCACCAAAAGAAATGCACATGGCCTTGGTTTCTTGAGGAACTAAAATGATCAGAAATTGTTGGGAAAGAGGGTCCCACAGCTGTCAGGAATGGGTGACACTGGAAAAGAGGGACACTGTCCACTTCCCTGGGACTGTACATGGAGGACCTGTGTTGGCCTCTGTCAATCCAGGGTGAAATGGGATCCCTCCAACTGAGTTCACGAAGCCGTGGGGCCTCCTTTAGAGGAGTCAGGAGAGTTCTCCAGGACGAACTGATTTTCCTGTTACGTGACAGAACCCACCGGGTTAGGTCATCAGAAACCCCCAGAAGTGACCCCTGAGAGCAAGGAGAAGGGGCTCTGGGGCCTGCCTCAGTTTCCCTAGGGCATGCTGACGCCTGGCTGAGCTGTGCCAAGGTGCCCTCTGCGTGCCAGCAACTCCCCTCCAATGAGGCCGTCGCCATCCAACACCCAGCTAAAGCATCCAGTGGGTGTGCGAAGCAGGGAGACTTCCGGTTCCCAGCTTCTGTTTCTCCTCTTCCCTGAAAGAAGGAACTGATGAAAGCGAGCATCTTCCAAAGGCAGATTGGCAGGCGCAGGGCCTCGGGGAGCACAGAGACGTCCTGTAGTCAGTGGTCAGGCGACCAGCCGAAAGGTTAGGCCGAAAGCCTTTTCCAACGGCCACGCAAACCCGACACATCGCAAATCAAGGCGGTGACTGTGACACAGAGACTCCAGGTCCACGGTGTCGTGGCTTTCGCAGCTCTTCTGCTCCCTTGTCACAGCCGAAGCTCACCACAGAACGGGAGAGAGGCAGCTCGGTATCATCCTGCCCAGATGGCGGAAAGAGGAGACTGATCCTCTGAGAGGAACTTGCTAGAGATGGAGGCGGAGTTGTGGGCAGGGTCCAGTGGAGGCACAGACATGGGTTTGAACTCGGGCTCCACTTTCCAGCAGAAGACTGCACTGGGGCCAGTGGCTGCTCCTGAGACTCCACTTACCGGTCTGCAAAAACGATGAGCACCAACCGAGCTACAGAAGCTCCACGTGTTAAACCATGCTTGACGACCCACAGGGCAGGGTCCTTGCTTCACAGATAAAGAAATAGGGGCAAATGAGGTCAAGTGACTTGCAAGCGCTGGTGAGGGGCAGTGGAGCAAGCCCAGGCCGGGGTCTGCAGGCTGGCCCCTCGGTGGTCACCCTGTCCCTATTTCCACAGGTCGGCATTAGCAGTGGATGGCATGGGAGAGGGCACAATGCTTAGGAAGGTCATCCTTCCCTGCAGAGCAGCAGCGGGCCACTGTGATGTCCTGGAACACAGGGGGCCCTTGGGAATCAGCCACTGGGGAGCCGGTGAGGGAGGAGGGGCCAGCCGAGAAGCCAGTGACTCCTCAGCATATCTTCCAAACAGCTCCATTTCATCTGGTTTAGAGAAACACTATGACCTGAATTTGAGGCTGAGAGGCGTCTGCGGAAGCCGGACACAGATGGCTGAGCTGCAGGGCTGGGGCATCCACAGGGGAAGGGTGGGGAGCTGCCAGGTGCTCGGGTGCAAACCCACCTGCCAGCAACAAAACCCCATCTGTGTCCAGAGCTTGGAATCTGGTTGTGTCCCCGTACACACCTGCCCACTCCGACAGCCGGGTGGAACCTGTGAAGCCAAGACTCCGATCTCAGTTTCCACCACCACTTGTGACCTTAAATGCCCCCCAGAGACTTCCGCAAATGTACCAGGATCCGAGTTAAAGAATGAGATTGAACTCAGGCAGAGAAGTGCCAGTGTTCTTTAAACGCCAACAGGCGCTGCCTCTGGCGTAACAAAGGAGTTAAAACATAATTAAGATCTGAAGGCCGATAGCAGGACTGTGTGTGATTATTTTTATTATTTTTGCTCTTTCTATCTTTGTGATGGGATGTGCTCAACCTCTACCAGGCTCTGTTGCTTAGTAGCAGACAGTCACAGTTTTAATTAGATACTAAAATAAGCTGAAGAGCAGAAAGATGCTTTATGTCTAATACGTATGTATCAAGAAAGGCATGCGACAGCATCGAAATTGCCTGCGGCCTGATAAAGCGCGTCTCTGGTAGGGCTGTCACCAAAAGATCGTGAGTGGAGCAGCAGAGGTTTATTAATAAAGCTACCACTCTATTTGTATTTCCTCCATTGTTTGTGAGGTCTTGTTAGAATCTAGAAATGAATTTTTATCTACCGCTAATTTCATCAGGTTTCTTTCTCTTTTTTAAGTCTGGAAGAAGAAGCAAAAAAAACTTTTGTCAATTCCACTGCCAACACTAGTCCTCCAAATAGAATTCACTTTACTCCTCCAGATTTGTAATTCTCAAAATATTTCATCTCACAATAAAGAATTAAAGAATTAGTTCATTCATTTTTTTCTAACACGCAGCAGAAAAGTGTTCTCCCGACAAACCCCAGAGGACATTGCTCCCAGAGGTTTGATTGCAAGGTGGGGAAATAATAAACAAGAGGAGTGAAAAGATGCTAATAGACGATCACAATGACGATGGAAGAAACAGTGAACACACAGGATCGGGCTCAGCTGCAGTGGCCGAAGAGTCCTCATCCCCTGGCTCTTCCCAAAGCTGCAACACAGCCGGTGTATGGCCAGGCGTCCACAGCAGTCCTTTGCCACTGGCCTCCATTCTGATTGGTTGGGTCACGTGCACATGTGGACAAGTTGCTATATATGTTGGATATGCATTGTGGCTTAAAATGTTTTGTCTTTTCTCTCCTCGGAAAGGTCAGAGGCTGGTTCTTCAGCATCCGTAACGCAGCTTCATAGATTCATCGAGGATCCGTCTGGGTAGTTCTTCAATTTCAACACATGGCTTCCACCCCAGGGTCTAGTATGACTGCCTGAGCTCCAGCCATCCCATCTGCACCCAGGGCAAAGGTTTAGAAGATGGCCAATTCTCTTCCTCCTAAGGATAATCTTGTGTTTGCTGTTTTCAGTAGCCATAGCATCCTCCACGTACAAGCGATGCTACAACAGGACCCTGGCTCTAGGTGATCATTGTGTCTCTGGGACCGAGCCAGTGGTTCTGCCACTGAGGAGAAAGTGGGAGCAGATGCCAGAAGATAAGGGCAGACACGGCCCCGCAGGGTGGCCAAGCGAGTGACTGGTAGAGAGGGGAAACTCCAGGTGGGACAGAGCTGAGCCTGGAGGTGGCACACGGACTATGGCAAAAGTTACCTCGCTCCAAGAGAGATGGCTTCAGTTCACAGAAGGACCCTGGCCTCGCTTCATATTGAGATCAGGTGACTCCTAAGTTTTCTGGGGTGGGATAACAATCAATTTTCTTCCTAATTCTTGGTTCTCCAAATCCCAAAGCATGTCACATCATGGTGACTGCTGAGCTATCAAAGATTAATGTTGGGGGCAGGAGCAGTGGCTCAGCGGTTGGAGCACTTCCGTGGCATGCACAAGACTAGGGTTCAAACCCCAGCACTACATATACAACTAAGTGTGGCAGAAACAAAGGCCAGATGGAAAAATAAATAAAATTGTTTTTTTCTCTCTCTCTTAAAAAAAAAACAGATGTCTGATGTTGCTATCTTGTGACGTTGAACTTGGTGGGAAGATGTGCTAGCGTACCGTCCGTGGTGAACGTTTCAGGAAGGCGTGCTTCTGCACGGTGGGGAGACTGCAGGCAGCCAAACAGAGCGTGCACTTGTCTGTCTTTGAGGCCACTGCGAGAGGTGTAAATAACAGGCCAGGTTCAGGCAAGACCACTGATGCACTAGGGTCTTAAATCACAGGGCACATTACAGTAGTCTGGTTTGGTTTGGTGCTGGCAGGAGCAGGGTCGAGCGGTGGAACTAATGCAATGCTTGCGTGGCTGTCCCATCAGTTAAGCGTTAGCTGCTTTCAGGGTGCCAGAATGGAACTCTTGGGAGCAGACAGAGAAGCCTAGTGGCCTGGGGCCTGATGCTATCACACCGCCCCCCACTGTAATCACGGTGACACCAGAGCCGGTGTGTTTTCCTACTGTCTTACCTTGACATCCGAAAGCAATGCTGTTCATTTCCACACCTTTCCTGCGAAGCACGCTTGCTGGAGATGAATGGCAGCACACGGGAGGGCCTGTGAGAAAACCCCACCAGGAGGTGGCCACCCGCTGACGTTGTGCATCTGGAGGAGGCAGCTCCGAGTGCGCCCTTCCTCTGAGGTGGGCAGTCTTCCCACCCTCTGGCCTCAGTGCAACTCGGACCCAAAAAACCTGGCCAGGGGACAGCAAGAGCTCTTACCTGTTCCAGAGCATTTGAACACGAGCTTCGTGTCCTAGGGGCCAGGCCACGTCCTTTTGACCTCCGAGCCTTAACCCTAAACAGTGTGACATGCAGCAGGTCTCGGTGAGGTTTAGATGAACCAACATCAAACCCCACTTTTAAGTGTTTTCAATACAGCCGACAAAAATCCAACACACAGTAAAGTTTCAAGACCACAGAAATCAGAATTGGGTGAAAAGAAGCATTGCTGTCGGGCACTCTATTGGATACACCTGCCTAACTCCAGAAACCTCTGTGAGCTAACGTGTGGTGCACGTGGATTGCAGCTTATGTATTTTGATGTGCAAAGCAACTTCATTGCTCTAAATCTGGACGGTTTCTAATTTGAGCCTTCCTGACTCCTGCCGAGGAGGCTGAAGGTTAATCTTCACGAACCTGGTTCCCAGCTCTCTGCCCTGGGGTCCTGTCTGTATTTCGGAAATGAGGCAGGCGAGTTGTGGCTGTCAGTGTCGTTCTTAGTGACAGGCTGGTCCAGGAACGGACAGTCAGTCTCATTCCTCCCTGCGAGGCTTTTCCGGGATCATTTTCCTCTGCATCACCAGGAGTAAGTGGCTGAGCCTCTCCTACGTGGGTGCGTCGGTGCGTCTGGCGCCCCTACAGGTTCTATCACACTGAGCCCGTCTCTCTGGTTCTTGTCTACAAGGGAATCATTCTGCCCAACTCTTGTCTCTGCTTTTCTCCTGGGAGGAACTCTCCTGCCATTCTCTGAAGTCACGCCCTCCTGAGTCCAAAGGCACATGATAACAACTGAGCTTCAAGAAGCTGCAGGAAGACCCCCGGAGGGTGTGGCCATGCGGAGGGAAAGCCAGGAGCACTATGTCAATGGCAATCCACCCAGCACTTTCCCGGAGGAGATGGAGGAGGAGCAGAGATCAGTGCCAGGCAGGCACCAGCAGGGGGCGCTACCTTGGCTGTGCAAGAGCAGCAAAGGCCAAGGAGGAGGCTCTGGAGTCCAGACCCAGGGTCAGGGCTGTCAAAGTTATAAAGGGACCAGTAATCAGAAGATGTGTGTAGCAAGTGCTACAGGTAAAATGCAGACAAACAGGAAGAAAAAACACCACCAGTCATGGGCATGTCCCCTGCACCCACTGGAACTGAGAGGACCTGTGCCCACCCCCCGGGCAGTGTGGTGGAACCCTGGTGAGGTCTGTGGTCAGGTCACTAAGGGCCGTGCAAATTCCACCTAGGCCCTTGGGTTACTCTGCCTCAGACACCAGCCATGCAGCTGAGAGCAACTCCTGTGGACTCTGGTCAGCAGGTCCAGCTGAGCCCAGTCCTCCTGTACCCCAGCCCCGTGGGAGACTCACGAGGGACGATTCCAGCCTTCACCTTCATCTCACCCATGCTGCTGGAGTCTTGCAGGCTGAGGGCACAGACTTCCCCGTGCCCACTGGGCCTTGCCCACCTTCTTGGGTCTTGGTTATGCACCAAGTGGATGATTGGAAGAGTCAGGAATCAAGAACAAGAGAACACTGGAAAGGCACGAGGTGGAACTTCCCAGGGCTGACGGGAAGGTCCAGGTGACAAAAGCCAGCCTCGATGCTGCAGGAGGAGTTTAGAGGGGGACGGCAAGGGTCCTGTGGCACGCATGAAGTCCTTGGGCTTCCCAGCCGAATAAGGGGTTCCATTTAGTGCCACCTTAGAGATAAGGACCATGAGGTTGAGAGAGGGAGATGGGAGGGTCGAGAGTGGAGGACGCGGCGTTCAAACCCGATTGTCACCGCCTGGAGCGCCTGATGTGTCCAAAATATGTTTGGATTCTGCCCCAAATTCTGCAAACCTAGAAAATTTCCATTAGTATTTTTGATAAAAGAGGACTAACCATTGGCCCTCAGTATCCACAATGTCTACTTCTGTGCAGTCAAACAACCACACTTTAAAAACATTTTTTTAAAAAATTGTTTCTGTACTGAACATGTAGACTCTTTTTCTTGTCCTCACTTTCTAAACAACACCGTAGAATTCTTTTGCAGTGACCTCTTATTAGGTATAAAAGCAATCTAGAGGTGATCGGCAGTGTATGCGAGGGTTGCCAGGTCACATCTATAACCCCAGCGGCTTGGGAGGTTGAGACAGGAGGACCACAAGTTTGAGGCTAGAATCAGCAATTTAGCAGGACCCTAAGCAACTTAGTGAGACTCTGTCTCAAAATAAAAATAAAAAGGACTGGGGATGTGGCTCAGTGGTTAAGCACTCCTGGGTTCAATCCCTGGTAAAAAAAAAAATCAAAATGAGAAACGCAAGCGGGAGGCAGCACCGTCCACCTCACAGGAGGCTTTGGCTCGCACGGGTGCAGCATCCGCAGGAAGATGTGGTGCTCAGCCCAGGGATACCCAGGGATGGCTCTATGGCCTTTCCCTCAAGGAAATGCAGCTAAAAGCTTTGTCTTTTATCATAGAAGAAGGAGGTCTCAGCCACATGCTTTGAAATGTCATTACCAAGTGCAGTTTGGGCTCCGCAGCGGCTACCCAAGATGCCCTGGCTAATAATATAGTCATTTTAGCAAGAGAAAGGACAACTGGCCTGAAAGAAAGCATTGTGGGGCCAACACAGCGGAAGAGGACATGACAGTGGCCACCAAGTGTCACTGGGTGGCAGTAGGTGTTCTCTGCGCTCTTTCTCATGAATGGCACCCCACCCTGAGGTGGGCATTTTCCCTGCCTTCTCCAGATGAGGGGATGAGACTTGGAGAATGGAAATGATCTGGCCAAGGTTTCCAGTCAGGGACAGGCCCCTCAAACTCAAGACCCCGTGTTCTGTCCACACGTGGCAACTTGACAGAGCCAAGAAACGGCAGTGTCAGAGATCCTGGTCTTCGGGAGTCTCCTTCCTGGTGACAGCCCGGGGACGCCCCCTGGAATTGGGAGGCGTCAGGAAGAGGTTTGCACCAGTGAGTCTGAGGCCTCCGCAGGCCAGTGACCTTTGAACACATTTTGAACAAATGGCAGTCTTTATAAAGGACAGGCAATTCTGGACATCAAACCACGGCAAGGCCCAGCTAGGCTGTGTCCTGCCTTTCCTGCCTCCCCTGAGCATGACAGTGTCATTCTCAGTGGTGTTGGGATGCAAAGCCACCTCTGTAACTACACTGGGCTCTGCTTCGGCCTGCGGGTGAATGCAGATGCCCAGGCAAAGCATGTGCGTGGGTGGGCGCACAGGGGCCAGGGTGGATGGACGGCTCAGGACACAGCACTGCTGCCCACACTCCATGGACACTCCCCTACTTCCACCCAGTGTGTCCAGAGAGGCACAGGTCTGACATCAAAGGACACAAGATCGTCAGGGAGGAACGTCTGGTTCCACCTCATGACAAACCCTGAGCAAACTGCACTCAGCCCGCGTGGCTGGAACTGAGCTGAGGCCAGCGGTCCATCTCCAGATAAAGAGGACTCTTTCTCTTCAGTATGAAGGGAACAACCAAAGCCGTTCTGGAGGAACACGAGGGAAAGCACATGTCCCCGACGCTGGTGGCTCAGAGCCATGGGAAAGGTGAAAATCTCCTTCCTTTCTGCTTCCTAACTTGCTGGGTGCAGGTCTCCAACACCCACAGCTGGGGTTGGGACTGAGACTCAGCCATAGGAGCCCCCACCTGGAACCCACATCCCTCCCTCTTCATCCTCCCTCCCCACCCACTTTCAACCCCATGACCTCGGCTCCTGCCTTCAGGGCCCCTTTCCTGCCAGAGGCTGGGGGGTTTCCATTATCAAACAGCCACCCAGCCCTGTCAGCTTCTGCCAGTATGTCTCCCCACTCTCCCTTCTCCGGATTCTTCTTCTTCTTCTTCTCCATCTCCTTCTCCTTCTTCCTCTTCCTCTTCTTCCTCTTTCTCTTCTTCTTCTTCCTCTTCCTCTTCTTCCTCTTCCTCCTCTTCCTCTTCCTCCTCCTCTTCTTCCTCTTCCTCCTCTTCCTCTTCCTCCTCCTCTTCTTCTTCCTCTTCCTCCTCTTCCTCTTCTTCTTCTTCCTCTTCCTCGTCTTCCTCTTCCTCCTCTTCCTCCTCCTCTTCTTCTTCCTCTTCCTTTTCCTCCTCATCTTCCTCCTCCTCCTGCTCTTCTTCTTCTTCTTCTGAGAGAGAGTCAAGTTTATTTTTTCATCTAGTTTTTGTTTTTCCTCCATTTTTAGTTTTATAAATGGTGCTGGGGATTGAACCTAACACTTAGCCACTACCCAGCTCCACAATTCTTTTTTTATTTTTTTTAAGAGAGAGAGGGGCCCAGTTAGAGAGAAAGAGAAAATAAATTTTATTTGGTTTTTCATCTCGTCTCCGTTGCTCCCACACTGTGTTGTCTATGTGGTTGTGCTGGGGTTAAAACTCAGGTCCTCATACATGCCAGGCAAGCACCGTAAGCGCTGAGCCACCCCACTCCAGCTGCCATCCCCCACCAATTCTTAAATTAAGATTAAATTCATAAAGGAGGAAGCTCATGCCCCTGAGAAGGCATGGTTCAGTGTCACCCACCATTCTGCACAACCATCACCATCTAATTCCAGAACATTCTTGTGGCACCCAAGGACACCCTGTCCCCACGAGGTAGTTATTCCCCAGCTCACTTCCTACTTTCCTGCCCCAGCTAATGCTGTGTCTCCTTTCTGAGGCACATTGTCAGTGTGCTGCTGCAGACACTGCGGCATTGGTCCTGTGGGTGGACTCTAGGCACGGGTGACGCTGGGCGCGGACACGGGGCCTGCTCTTTTCTGGGTAGCCTGGTAATAGGCCCAAGTTGCCTGGCCTTGGTGCATTTTACGCACAACACCCCACCCGTCTTTGGGAAGACCCTCCTCCTATGAGCTCATTTTCAAATACAACTGGAACCTGAGTCCATGTACCCACCACCTCCCCTGCTGGGCTCTCACTGTCCTGGTCACCCCCACCTGCCTCACCTCCCCAAGGTCAGGCACTGGCAGCGTGAAAACCCTGGGCTGCAGAGGCACTATGCTGAGTGAGCTCAGCCCACCTGCCCACTCCTTCCTGTGGAAGCCACACGGAGGCTCCTGACCACGGTTCTCTGCTCTCAGACCCATGACCAGTACCAGCACTGCCCACAGGCACCCTGTGGCACAGCGACCCCCCAGACTGACAAGCCGTTCTTTCAAGGGAATGGTCTCCAGGCATGTTGGTCTCACCAAGCTCAAGTTCTCCAGTGTGCTGTACTTAAAGACCGTGCAGGCGTCTCCAAACACAGGTGCTGTGTGGCTTTGGGATCGCAGCGTCAGCTGACCTCTCTGGGTGCATTCTTCAACCGCAGGCTGCAAGCATTTCCCAGCATCTGTGAACACACACCCCATGCTCAGCAACCAGGGAATCTGAAGCCCACTTCTACGCCAATGCAGAGTCACACCCAAGCCATGGTCCATCAAACAGTGACTTTTGCCTCTTTGAATACAACTTTTTACATTGTGCACTCTTAAAACTATGCACCCTGTCTTGGAAATCACTGGAATCGGGGCATCAAACCTCTCTCCAGACTTTGAAGTTCTGTTAAGAATATAAGAGGTATTAAGCTGGGGCTGGAGCGGTGGCTCAGCGGTTTCGGTGCTTGCCTGGCAAGCATGAGAACCCGGGTTCAAGCCCCAGCACCACGTACACAACTGAGTGTTGGAGCAACTGAGGCCATGTAAAAAACTAAATAAAGTTGTTTTGTTTTTTGTCTCTCTCTCACTGTCCCTCTCTCTTTAAGCTTTTCCATGCTACACATGGTAGATTCCAGACAGCGTGGTTCTTATTTCCCGTCCTAACTTGAAGGGAGATGTCACCAGCCTGAGCCCTTGATGTCCTGAAAGTGATGGAGGAGGGTGTCCTCAAAGCCCTTGCAGCAGGAGCCTGCCTAGGTGGCACCAGCCTCGGGTTCCAGATGGAAAGATGTGTCTGCAGAAGGAAAAGGTGGCTTCTGTGTCATAGCACTGAGACCCTGGGTGGTGATCCTACCGGCAGATCAGGCCAGTGTCGCTGCAGAAACCCTACAGACATCAGCCCCTGGCCTCCAGGACAGTGGCCAGTGGGCAGTGCTGGGGTGTGCCACTGCCCCAGAGCCACCCCTGTTGCTGGCCACTTCCCTCCAGATACTTCACCAGCTGATGCAGGCCACCGTCTGGGAGCTGCAGTTTCTGGAGTTGCGATCAGGGCTGGGGCCCCTCGCAAGGTGTCCGTGTCAGCCTGCCCCCACTGCTCCGTGCAGCCCAGACAGCCCCTGCCCCCCACACAATGGACATTGGCAGCCCATAGCATACGGGCTGGCTCTGCGGGTCTGAGAGGTGGAGTCTGTCCAAGCACTCTGCTGTGAGGAGTCACTTCCTCCTTGTGAGCACCACCGGAGGCCGTGGCATCTACAGAGGCCCTGAACAGGAGAAAAGGGAGAACTGGTAGCTGCCGACACAGCTGCCACCAGGAGGCGCCACAGGAGCGGGCACTGCCACCCAAGCTGAGGCTGCAGGCTGGGCCCAGGGTGCCAGTGCCCTCTGGGCCCTGCAGCTGTCCCCTGGGGAAGCCTGGAGTGCCCAGCCAGCCACTGAAGCCTGGTCTGCAGCTCCCTCTGCGTAGGCCACTAGGAGGGTGAAAACGAGCACTGAATGCACTTGAGCTGCTCTTCAGCAGACACTTGAGCAACATGGAAATCAGGTCACAGAGCACGAACACTCACTTCTAGATATATACAGGTATATATACACGCAACAGGTCTTCAAGACAGTCCTCCAACCACTGTTCCTTTTGATTGACAACCTACTAAGTTCTGTGAAAACACAGGCATACATTCATGGAAGCCAGAAGACCAACTGGTGTCAAAATTTCCTAAACCCAAACGATGCAGCCTTGTCCTCCGGTGTTTGTAGGCAGAATGTGGAACATGTCACTTAGGGTGGATGGAGTGTTAAAATGTGGCACAAGTGTGAAGAGGTATGGGGGAAGAGCCACTGATCTGCCATCCGGATGCTGAGCCGGATAACTTACCTTGATGCATCTTGTTTGGTAGGAAGATTATCAGGCAGGTTCTTCCTCCCTCCAGCATGTGCATGGGAGCTGGGAACTACAACTAAGGCACACCTTCAGGAGCAGCTTGATCAATCAGCTATGGCTGCCCAGGACTCCCGCCACCCCTGCTGGGGATGAGCCCAGGGCCTGCAGCTTGCTAGGCAAGCGCTGACCACTGAGCGGGATCCCAGCCCCAGAATGAGCTTTTGTGGATTGTGAAACGACGTCACAGACTCAGAGAGGAATCCTGTGATAGTGGTTAGTAATGGCAGCCAAGGAGGTGTCTTCAGGACGCGTGATGTGGGCTCCGTGATTTCACCACCCTTGAGGTAGACTTTTAAAGGCAGAGAAAGATTGCTCGTGCTACTTGCTGCTGATAAGTGCTTGTCAGCTGTGGGGAAAGGAACACTTCCACACTGCTGGTGGGACTGCAGGCTAGTGCAGCCACTCTGGAAAGCACTGGGGATGGAGCCACCGCATGGCCAGCTATCCCACTGCTGGGGATCTTCCCAGAGGACCTAAAATCAGTCGCCACAGCGACACGGCCCCATCAGTGCTTCCACAATTCAACCCAGATGTCCGTCACTAGATGAGTGGTCAAGAAATCGTGGTCTATACACACAGTGGGGTCCTACTCAGCTATTAGAAAGAAGGAAATTAGGGGTTGGGGATTTAGCTCAGTGGCAGAGTGCTTGCTTAGCATGCGCAAGGTCCCGAGTTCGATCCTCAGCCCTGAAAAAAAAAAAAGAAGGAGGAAATTATGGCATTTGCTGGAAAATGGATGGACATGGAGACTATCCTGCTCAGTTAGCCACACTCGAGCTCTCGTATGTCTTCTCTTGTACGTGGAAGTCAGAGCGAATGAAGGAAGTGGGAGGGAGGATAGATTCCATAAAGGACATTCACATCCAATTAGCAGAACTAAAGGAGGTCTAGAAGAGCTGAGGAAGAAGGGGAGAGGGGAGGAGGGACCGGAGGGGAAAGGAGGGTTACGGGGAGAAGGGAAAATATATTTTGCATCTCTAGGAAACTAAATTCCCAATCGCTAGAAATGGAACAGCATAAAAAGTTCAAAGGGTAATCAGCAGAAGCAAGGGACCAGGGACTGGAGGAGGAAGAGGGGGTGCTGGGGGGATTTTGGCCAAATCATTTTATTTTTTTAAAGAGAGGGTCAGTGACAGAGAGAAAAACAGAACTCAGTTTTATTTTTAGTTTTTCATGTGGCTTTCTTCGCTCCAACACTTCACTGTGTATGTGGTGCTGGGGTTTGAACCCACATTCTTGCACATGCCAGGCAAGCCTGTAACCTCTGAGCCATTGCTCCAGCCCAAAAATCGTATTGTATTGAGTGCATGTATGACTATGGAACAACAAATTCCATCACTATGTACAAATTTAATGCACCAACAAAAATGTGAAAAAAATACTTATACAAATTGGGTATAAGAGAGAAGAATAGAAAGCTGTGCCGTGTCGCACATTACTGGGGCGGTGCTTCTTACTTTAGAGGGATGGAAGGTGATGACCTCCAGCTGCGGGAGGGACCTGGTTTTCTCCAGTAATCACATTTCCCAAAAGGAAAAAAAAAAAAAAGTGAAGAAGATGGCCCCAATGGCCATCACCGGCCACCGCACACCCGCTTAGCAGTGGCATTAGCACTGGGGTGTCACAGCTCTGTGCAGCAGTGTATACCTTTCACACTCCACATTCAGCAGCTCCTCCCCCGAAACTAGATAAGATTCAAGAAAAGTTCACCTGAGAACAAAAGAAATAAATATTAAATACTATTACCCAGGCTTTTATAATAATCCCAGTGAACAGATGAAATCTGCCTGCAGGCTCACCCGCTAAAGTAAGATGCGCTTCCTGTGTGTTTTGCTTCCCAGGATTACAAAGAGCTACCTCATATACGCTTTGTTTAGGAAACAACAAACCTTCAGAGAGCTTTGAAATTCTAATTCAACTATTCTTATCTAAGCCACAAAAGAGAATTTAATTTATTTTTCCGCCTAAGCAGAAAAAAAGCTCATTAATTTAGATGACTGAATCATAAGGCCAGTAGGAAATAGAGCAAGTTATGAATTAATGCCTTGGACAGAAAGGAGAAAGAGGAGGAGCAGGAGCAGGAAGAGGGGCAGGCGGCGGTCCTGGCTGTAAGCGTGGTGTACAGTGTCCCTGTGGGCAGGGCGAAGCTGCCCAGGCAAGCTCCAGAGTCCAGGCCCCCTGCACGCAGCCATGCCCTGCAGGTTCAAGGGGCACTTCAGAGATGGTCGTGGCCCTGCCACAATCACCAGAGGGCATTTATCTCCGGGTCCCCAAGCCTGGATCACATTCCTTCCTATGCGGTAGGAAGAAAAAAGCAGGGGCCGCGAGGGACCACGGTGTGGGTCCCATGATGGGGCTGCAGGGTTGTAAGGGGAGGCTCGGGAACACGGAGCCCAGCAGTGTGGCTGTGCGCTGAGCCAAAACACAGTGCACCCCGTTACCAGCAGGAAGCAGAGAAAGCAGACACTGAGGAGCAGTTGTCAGGCTACTCCCCAGACAAAGGGTTGGACAACTGTGGCCCACAGGCTAAATCTGTCTGCCCCTGTTGTTTTACACCATTTTAATTTTTTAAAATTAAAATAGAAGCTTGCTGGGCATGGTGGCACATGTCTGCAATCCCAGCAGCTCAGGAGGCTGATGCAGGAGGATTGCAAGTTTGAGACCAGTCTCAGCAACTCAGCGAGGTTCTGGCCTCAAAATAAAAAATAAAAAGGCTGGGGATGTTGCTCAGTGGTTAAATGCCCCTGGTTTCAATTCCTGGTACTAAAAAAAAAAAAAAAAAAAAAAAAAAGAATCTTAAACTCTTCGTTCTTACATCTTGCCCCTTATCTAACTATACATTGGTGTGCTCAGCTTTTACAGAGGGACTTAGCTAAGAACTTTCAACATACCAGTTCTATCCAAAATTGCAGATTACAACATATGAACTTTAGCCAGGTGTACTGGTGCTCACCTATAATTGCAGAGGCTGGAGAGGCTGAGGCAGGAGGATCACAAGTTCAAAGCCAACCTCAGCAAATCAGTGAGGCCCTAAGCAACTTAGTAAGATCCTGCCTCAAAACAAAACATAAAAAAAGGGCTGGGATGTGGCTCAGGGGTTAAGTGCCTCTGTGTTAAATCCCTGCTATGCCCCCCAAAATTTAAAGTTGGGAATATGAAAATTTAAAAAGAGCAATATAAATATCAGAAATCACCGGAGTCTCTCCATCAAACACAAGGAGCCTACTTTTTGTTATCATGGACATTTGTTTTAATTTATTATTGAAGCATCATAATTAAGGGCAGTGGTATTCACTGTGCCCTTTACCCATGCAGGCTGTACAGGTGAACAATCTTATTCCCTATGCCTTTCCTCTCCTTCCCCCATTCACTTCCTCTACAGATTTCCCTTCTATTATTATTTCAATTGTGTGTAAAATGACCATGAATGCAGGTGGATTCCTTGTGGTCATTTCTACATGCATAGTGTGTTTCCACCCATTTCTCCCAGTTCCTCCCCACGCTCTCCCTGCTCCCTCCTCCAGGTCCCTTTTGGGTCGCTCTCCCCTCCGAGGCCTCCTCGTCAGTCCTCAGCACAGCTATGCACTGACATTAGAAGCTTCACGGTGATCAGGCAGGTTGTACAACTCCGAAGGAGGCACTGAGTGGCCGTCTGCAGTTTCCAGGGCTTCCTTGTGAGAGGCAGGGAGGAGCATGCTGTCTGGCTGGACGCTGGACACATGCTCCATGGCTGTCTTGCTATTGCTTCCAGCTCCTTTCTTACCACCAGTGTTCATCAAAGGCTCCCTCAACACAATGCCCATTTTTTCCTTCTCCCTCTGGAAGAATGACAATCCGAGCTCGCACGCTGACGTGGATGCTGGCCAGAGCAACTCTGTGTCCATCATCACGGTGCCTGCTGGTCACCTGCTTCTGAATAGGCTGCGAGGAATGTTTGCAGGTGAACATTTAAATCCATTTGAGCCTCCACAACCAGGGTTGTGCAAGATGTTACCCCCCAAATAACTCTGCATTCTTTTTTTTTTTTAAAGAAAGAGGGGACAATGAGAGAGAGAGAGAGAGAAAGAGAGAAGCAATTTTTATTTAGTTTTTCATGCGACTTTCATTCCTCAGACACTTTGTTGTGTATTGATGCTGGGGTTTGAACTTGTGTATTTGAATATGCCAGGCAAGCACCGTAACCACTGAGCCACTGCTCCAGCCCCAACTGCATTCTTCTTATTAGATTTGTGTTCCCCAAAGGGTGCTCGATTATTACCATTACACTTGGAATTTCATCAGTGAAAACTTTGTGGAAATTTGTGTTTTCTCTCTTCTATTAACACCAACATGATATCCTTCAAATTAGCTCTCAGCTCACAAAACCTGAAGAATTCACCACCCAACCCTTCACGGGAAAATTGGCCAACCTTGGCTACAGCGGGACCTGGACTGACCTGGGAGAATTCCAACCAAGTGTTATAAGAGGAATGATTTCCCAGTGGATCAACCAAGCAGCACCACCGACCCAAGGAATTTGGCCTACATTTCTAATCACAGTAAAACATCTTACCCCAGTGGCTTGGAAGGCTAAGACAGGAAGACGACAAGTTCGAGGCCAGCCTCAGCAATTAAGTAAGGCTTTAAGCAACTTAGTGGGACCCTGTCTCAAAATAAGAAATAAAAAGGACTGGGAATGTAGCTCAGTGGTTAAGTGCTTCTGTGTTCAAATCTCCAGGACCAAAGGGGAGGAGGAAAAGAAGCTTTTTTAACCAGCTCACATATCCAGCAACAGTTCACACTGGCCAAATTCCACTGGAAAAACAGGAAGTTAGAGGAGAAAAAAATTCTTTCTATTCAAAGTACTGAGGCTCATGACAGCTCAGGGGGAGTTGCTTAGGAGGTCTAAGGGGACCTGTTCGTCTACAGGACATGGTTCTGGTAACCAGCAGCAGCTTCCCTGGATCAGCAGCTCTTCCAGGCCCAGGGCAGCCTGTGGCAGCGCATTTGGAGGACCAGGAGAGAGGAGACAGGGGCCAAAACCCTCACTACTTCTCTGACGTCCCCAGGGACCCATGGGATCATGGCTCAGTGTAATCATGACCCTAAAGGTGGCCCTGCACCATCAATGCAGGTAAGAGGCTGGAGGAACACACTCAGAGCGTAGGATCAGAAGCAGGGCAGGTAAAACCCCAGTGCTTTGGAGATGAATCATGTAAGTTGACCCATGGAAGTTTATTCTCCCAGTGGCTCATGTAAAGGAGATGAGATGGCATGCCATTGTCAGCACCCCTTCTGCGGTCCTAGCAAGCAGGCTCTCGACCTGGCGCCTTCGCTGATTTTTAAAAAATAAAACTGTATTTGTATTGACAATAATTGTGGGGACACTTGCCTGTCCCTGACCTCTGATTACAGACAAATACTTTATATGCAAAGGACAGGAAGGCAGTTCAACTTGGAAGAAAGAAAGAAAAAAGACAAACTTGGAAGAAAGAAAGAGAAAGGAAGGAGAGCGGGAGAGAAGGGAAGGGAAGGGGAGGGAAGTGGAGACAAGGGGAGGGGAAGGGAGGGGAAGGGAGAGCAGGGGAGGAGAGGGAAGGGAAGAAGGCAGGCTGGCTTGCTGGTTACAGTGGAGATAACCCAGATGTCAAGGTATGAAATTACAGATGCAGCCTCCCTTCCAAGGGGAGGTCAGTGCCCTCTCCTCTGAGGAGGTCCGGCTTAATCTGCATTCTATGCGGGCAGAAAGGGCCAGGGAGGAGGCTGTCTGGCCTTGGAGCTGCTCCACGCCCCCACCCAAGGCTGTCCCTGTGCTCCACACCCTGGCAATGCCATCCCAGGATGGCACATGCTGGCTGACTCACGCCAGCGACACTCTGGGGGGAGAGCAGCAGCATCACCAGGCCGGCTGGTAACCACACAAGTGTGTCTGGGCCATCAGACCTCTGCCACCTTCTAGGGAGTCGGCTGAGGCAGGAAGCTGTCACCCAGCTCCAGCCCAGAACACGCCCTTGTACAAGTCAATACATCACCTTTTCTGGTATAAGTGAAAAAGAGCGGGTTCAGCCATGAGCAACCGAATCTTCTCTGAGAACCCAGGGGCTCTGGAAATGACACAGGAGTTGTGCATATCCAGAGCAGGGCACTCAGGGAGTCCTCTGAACATTTTACTGCAAAGTTTGGGAGCAGGATGGAGGGTGGCCATGAACCAGGAGGAGGAAGTGGGGAGGAGACAGGGCAACAAGGACCTAATGCCTGCCTTCCCACCATCTCCATCACGGTGCCGCCAAGAGCAGAGCCAGGAATATCCCAGTGACACAGCTGGGAGGGCGAGATGACCAAGGGGGTCTGTCCATCTTCTCGAAGCAGACGGCTAGGAGCAGGCGCAGTGCAGTCCTGCCTGCCCGGAACTCACTTCCTCCCCAGCGGGAGCAGCGCCCCAAGTCTGTGTGGTCCACCCCTCCTCATGGTCCCCACGGTTTAAGTGTTGCACCAACAGTGTAGCAGTAGCAGAGTTGGCATGTGATTTGGGCCCGGCCAGTCGGTGTGGTAATCCTTGGGCCATGGCGCACAAGTCCTCATAGGCAGGATCTGAATTACTCATGGGGGCTCTGCCACCACGACTGGGGAGAGAGGCTGAGTTTCTGCAGGGCTGTGGCACTGCCCGAGGGGACATCCTGGAGACCACCTGCAAGGAGGACAGAGTTCAGACACCTGCCCTGAAGCTTGGGGTGCTCCAGCCTACCTTTGCCATCCGCACTCCCCTACAGTGAAATTCCTCCTTGCCTCTTGTTCCTAGCCAGAGGGGGAGCTCAGAAACACAGTTCAAGACACCCCCAAAATCTCGGATCTCATCTGTGAAGAGCGAAGGAGATGTGCTCACCCTGTGCCTCAGGGTTCAAGTTCGAGAATAAACTTCACATCCTGCAGCTTTTGTGGGTCGGCTTTCAGAGGAGGAACAAGTGAACTTTGAGACGGACCCTCGTCTCTGTGTTAGAAATTATTAGGTATAAAGGAAATCACTGATGACACCAGCTCTAAATACCACAAGATCCTTCCTAATGTCCTTCCACTGAAAATGAGTGGATAAAACCTCAAATAACAAACCAATCATCCTGCAGCCAAAAATGTCACTCTGCTGCCCAAACCCGAGGCTGTCCACATTTAACGGGGTGGAGACACAAGGCTGAAGACTGGCCTTTTAGCCACTCATAGAACAGCACCTTGAACCTGAGCCGTAACGGTCATTCTCACTGAAAATGAAAACATGCCCCTTTTTAAAATTCATGACACTTTTTAAAAATGATAATAGTTCCCTTAACCACGATCTCATCATTTCGCAGGATATGAAAACACAAGTCAATTATGTTTCAGGAATAATACTTTTTTAATCACAGTGGATTCTACCTGCATACTCACCTTAAGAAAACAGAAGAAAATGTTTTCCTTAACTCCATATAATTTTTATAAAGTTTTCAGATTTTCCAAAACTATGTGCTTTGGAGCTATGGAAACCTGTCTTGCACATACCTACACATGCACACACTTGCTCACGTGTACACACAGCTTTTTCTCTCTCCCCGCTCTGGCCACACAGGATGGGCAACTTTTCCTAGCATCCCGTCTGAAAGCTCCCAAGTGACATTAGCATATTTTAGAATGTGAGAAGTCTTGCAGTTAGAGCGCAGCTCAAATGTGCTTAGCCCAGCGTTTCCCAAAGTTAACTTTCAAGATTAGCTATAGCTCTTCACACCCTGCACAGCCCCACCTCCAGGCCCCCAGGCTGAAAGCCACTTTGGGAACAGCTTGTAGAAATATAGTTCCATAAAGCGAAGTTTGGGAAACTCGTCTAGTGCCTTCTACCTCCAGATTTTGCTGTCTGAATAATATAGAAGGAATTCTGAGTGACACTTGCACCCATCTGAATATATCTTCAACTGCCTCCATAATTAGAAATTTAAAATGCAAATTTTTCAAAAGCAAACTGTCTTTACCATTTAGACACGTTGCTGGGATGTATTTGATTTTGTGTATACTCCGTTACTATCCTGTATATCTGGGGTAGGTAATAGGGTTCGGGACTGGTAAATATTGAACACAAATACCGCTAACTGCGTACAAGATTTACAGATCTATGGCACCTGGACGATTTTAATACTGCGTATGTACTCTGTCCTGTTTTTATTTTATTTTTTTGATAGATCCCTCTTGGGACAAGACATACATACCAAAATAATGGGGACTTCTTTGATTATACTCTGCACAAGCTGCACATCATGGATCCTGCAGTGTGGCTCAGATGTGAAGCCAAGTCTGCTGGCCCTCGATGTGGCAGCAGGAACAAGGTCATCACCATCACCCTCTCAGTGACACCCCAAGTTTCCATCGCTCCTTCTGGACAAGGGTCCCCCGTGCATGGCTGCGCTCTCCATCTCGGCACACGGAACGACACACAGGTGAGTCTAAAGCCACCGCGCTGCCTGGGTTATGAAGATCCACTCCTCGGACAGTGTCCCTGACAGGTCGCCTGGTACAGGTGCGACCAAAATCGGAGCCCTGAAAAACACTTCAGCACTGACGGGGCAGTGAACGGGCAGCTTAGTCAGGACACCTGGGCCTGTCACAAGGAGAGCAGCCACAGCCCTCAGGAACATGGCACGGACTGCAGTCCCCCCGAAAGGCAGCTCTCTGAAGCAGCAGGAGCACTGGTCTTCCTGGCCAACCAGGTGTGAGGGCACAGGCTGGACACACCTGCCTTGCAGGCCATGTTTGCTGAACCTACTTTGAAAATGTGATAAATTTGGCTTATCATTAATTCTGTAAAACATCCTAAGCCTGGATCAAAATGAGAGCAAGGTCCCCTTCTCCAAAGTGGCTTTTCTCCTGGCCAGTCCACACAAATCTTACACACCAGGTAAGCCACACCCCAGCCCTCAGGCCAACTTAGACCCATGTCCCAAAGCAGCATTTCTCCACACGAGCTGTGCACGTCCCCGCCAAGTCACGGGACGGTTGGGGAACATTTTCTATTTTAATAAGGAAGGTGATTATGGGGATCAGAAGAAAACGGCTGCCACTCTGAGCTCTTCCAACCTGCTGCCACACACACTAGTGCACGGACAAGGTCTTCACGACACCACCACGCAGCAGCGCTGTTGCTACCTCCAGCGAGCGGGATGGAAACTGAGGCACACGGAGGCTGAGAAACTGGCTCAACATCCTGCAGCTAAAAGTGAGATTCAAACCCAAGAAGCTGAGCTGAGAGCCCTGCTTTGCCGTACTGTGGATAGAGCGGTTTCAAAAAGTGGATTTGGCTTAATATAAATTTTAATAAATATGTCTGTGGATATGAAACCAAGTCATGCAGTTGGAGTGGCCCTGTGGCAAGCTGGTGGCCCACGGGGACGTGTGTGCACATGCGGGGCAGTGGTGGCACAGGCGTGTGTGATCAGTCCGTGACGGGTACCACCTTGGGCTAAGGTATGCCTGAGACCCCTCTTGAGATGAAAAGACCTGACTTTCAACTTACCTGCCTTGCGTTTCACCCAGAAAAGTCTCTTGTTCATGTGGGAAATCTTCCTATTTTTACATGATTTTAACACATCACACAGTCATATTTCTATGGGAAATATAAATAATTCAAATAACTCTGAAAAAGAAAGGCTTCAATTATTGTATATTATAATTTGAGGAAAAAAATTAAACTTGAGAAAAAGCTGACAGTCAGATCAGAGGCATTAGAGGAAGTTTCTTGCTCTTTTTCTCCAGAGGTTAAGCCAGAATATTTTTTTAAAAGGGCAGAAGTTTAAGGACTAGCTAGGGAATAAAGACATGTTTTGTCTGACACTTCCTAATTCAAATCCAACATTTATCAAATGATTCTTAAGTACTGTATTTTAAAAAAAAATCAGCCAGGAGCTGGCAGGCTGGCTATATTAAGCTTTCATTATTGTAAATTTGTATTTTAAAAACCCAATATCTTTTCTGTAAATATGCAAGGGATTCTCTGACAATTTCTCTTTTTTGTAAAGCCACCCCACTCACTGAAACATTTTAAATAAAACTCTTATATCTAAAATGGATTCTTGGCATTTGGGAGTTCAAAATCGCCCCAAATTCAGAAGGGGGAAAAGCCGCATAATTATAGTTCATTTAAGTGCAAGTCATAAAGTAATCAGAAAGGATTCTAACCAAAAAGTAACATCTTAGAGTGGCATTTAAAACAAAAAAAGGCACGACTAGCATTTTAAACATTTTCTGGCTATTTCTTCTTCATTAAATCGGAAGAAATGTGCACTCCCACTTTTTTGAGAAGGCAGACAGCTTTGAAGACGAAGGACCACCACTCCGTGAAAACCAAATGCTTTAATGAGGCTATCGGGAACAACAGTTCGATCATCTTCATCGGATACATTGACATCAATCCATAGATACAGTGCTACGGACCACAGAGAGAGTACGCTGCGCCCAGAGCAGGTGATAGTGATCCACATTACAGTACCAAGCGTGCGCAAGAGACAGTCATTTGTCACTTTTATCAAGAAACAGGGTTTCTTTATACTGTTATCAACGTTGACTCCCCCCAGCATGTTTTTCAAAAAAATATTAATAAGTGCATTCCTTTGTGCTTTAGTTGATATCTTTTAACATCCTACGTATTTTAATTGTTCTTATTGCTTTACTGTTTAGAAACAACCAGAAAGAATTTGGTCCTCCTCCGCGGGGGGCCAGGTTGGTTGTTTGGCTTTTGGCAAAGACAGGTTTGGTACTTCCGCTGCCTGACCCAGAGGCAGGTGGACAGTTTTGGTATTTTGGTCACCTCGAGTGGAGGCCCAACCTGAGTCACAATTTTGCACCCAGGGGTCGGTGGCGGGGGGCGGGGAGTGGTGTGGATCATTCTCTTGTTATAAACAAAGAGCTCAAACCACTGACTCCGGGCTCGACTAGTCCCTAAAGCAAAACCACACTCCATTTGGCAAAAAAGAAACGAAGAAAACCACCAGGCGCTCAGCGTTCCTCTGGCTTGCTCACCTGTCACTCCCAGAAACCAGGAGGCGACAGAAGCAGGAGGCCGCAAGCTGGGGCCGCTGGAGCCCGCGGTGGTGCAAGATGCCACTCTCTCTCTCACTTGGTTTTCCGCGGGGCTGCTGCACCATGGCGGTGTTGCCCTGGGCGTGGGCCAGCTGGCCTCGCTGTACAGTGAAAGCCCTCAAACTCAGCTAAGGAAAACTAGCATCATAGCAAAGCCGTCTTCCGCTTCTGCACCCAGGGCCTTCCCCCGCACAGATAAGGAGAGAGAACAGACAACGCTGTGATTGTGATCCGAGCACGAGGGTACAAGGCTGTTCATGCGGAGCTGCGACACTATTTTAGGAAAAGGCTGTACAACGGAGAGGGCTGAAAGAATGGGAACCAGTTTTCCCTACCCCCTTGAGTAATAAAGCTATAAAACTGATAGCATCATCAGTGTCTTCGAGGACTTCTTGGTGGCCAAGTGCGCGGGAACTGAGCACTTGGCTCCTTTCCCCCTAGCCGCCATTTACACCCCTGATGGTCACCGCTCCCCGACCCCTCCATCACCAATTCACATTTGACATTGAAACACTGTTTAAAGAAGATCCTGGTGAAGCAGGTTGGCACTCTGTCACTAAAATGCATTTCATGTTAAAAACATCAGAAGGAAATCGGAAGCTCCTGCATCGCCTACAGAGGACCACGCTGCAGGCTCCTCTTCGCTAGGGAAGCGGTCTTGAAACTTCCTCCCGGTCACAGCTCAGTCAGTGCAAGTCCAGAGCAGACTACGGCTGTGTGTAAGGCACTTCATTCTGAATGGACGTGCTTCGTGCCCCGCGCTCTGCCACGGCAGCCTGCACGTAGATAAATGTCATCTGTATGCGACATCTAGGCTGGGTAGATGGAGCACTACTGCTATTGCATAGGGCTACACAAGGAGATAATGCACTGATACTAACTTACATGGTTGCTTGTTAAAACACTGTTAGTGAGTAACAGTAACTTGCTGATATGGTATTCCTCTTAAAAAATCCAGCGAGTTTGCTGAAATAGACTCCAATTTAAATGGCCACAATGGGCATAGTAACGCTATGGTTATCAGTTTCCAAGAATATTGCTATTTTTTTATATCCTAAAAATAAATATGTAAGTTTATTTTTTCTAGAAAGCCTGGTTACAACCTATTTATACCTTAAATGTGTCTAAAAACAGTTTTGAGTGAGCCTATAATATACAAAATATTTGCAAAGCTCTCTTTAAATGCAAGACCTTGCATAAAAGTTTTCTTTCATGGGTATACAAAGAATGCAGAGAACCACCAAAGAGTTGTAAAAATATTGAAAACTTGTCGTCTTCAGATGCATATTCTTACAAATTAATACAAACATCGAAAAGAATGATGATAATAAAGAGTCTGTACAAATCAAATGACTAAAACATAATTTAAAAATAAAAATAGTAAAGCCAATTAGAAATGTGCCCACTTTGGGTGTCTTATCAAAAGCAAAAAAATAAAAAATAAAAAATAAAAAAATAAAAACCAGAACTAAAGAAAAAAAGAGAAAAACAGTACAACAAACATTCAGTGCTGCTCCACCGTGGATTTGAGAGGACACTCATTTCCATTTCAAAGCAAAATACATCTTTCGCAGAACTGGACCACACCCGGGAGCTCAGGTATGAAGGGAGATGCAAGCGCAGGGCCGGAGCGGGCCCAGCCGACACTGCGAGCCCGTCTCGGCCCCTGGGATCTGGGGGTGCCAGTTATGCACACAGTCCTTAGGAAAATAACTGCTACTTTTTTTTTTCTTTTTTGGTGTTTTACAGACTATACTATACTATTTTTTTAAATAGTTCTCAGTAGAAAGGCTGAAGGATGCCTGAAGGGTACTGTATCTTTAAGGCAGTACCAACGCATCAGCACATTTATAAAATGGGGAAGAGTTAGTAGACACATCTTGCCTTTCTTTTTTCTTTGTGTATGTCTTGGTTGCTTGACATTCTTTCAATTAAACTTGACACTGAATTTACAAGGAAGTCACAGGCATAAAAACCCCAAACCACGTTTCCCCTGAATTAAAACAGACAGACGCTGCCCCACGCCAGCGCCTCTGGCTAGGAGCGCGGTTCCCAGATACTGCACACTTGCTGTACAATACTTTGGAGGCATTTGGAGTTGTAAAATAGGATATACAAGTCCGTTTCACAAAATTCTAAAAATAAAATATATCCTGGGCTATTGGTAAAGCATGAAAAAAATTCATATTAAAGGAAAATCATCAAGAAAACCCCTTTGGGTAGAGGCCACCGTGTCCCAGGCAGGGAAGGGGCCATCATGGGGACACGGGGCGCAGGGCAGTTTCGCTAGCACGCCAGCTCAGCCTCCTCCATACTCATGCTGCTCCTCCGGCTGCTGGCCTTGGAGGCGCCCGGGGACACGGAGGACAGGAGAGGGTCAGTCACGCCGGCCGGAGAGAGGGTGTCGTCCATCAGGATGTCTTCAAGCTTGGATCCCATCTTCGCAGGGACGCTGTAGGCCTGGGTGCCCTCAGCTGTGGGCCCCAGGCTGCTGCTGAAGGTGATGGTGCCGTCGGTGAGGTCCAGGCTGGTGGTGCACGCCAGGTCTGCCTGGCGCTGTAGGAGGTCCTGGCCACAGTTGTCCAGCACGGGCTCCTGCTTGATGATCCGGTTCACCAGATCCGGGGAGCAGAGGCCCGTGGATGGGATGAGGGAAAGTCCATGAGCTCGGGCCTGCATTTCGAGTTCCTGCAAGTAGAGACCAGGTCAGACTGCTGGGCAGGTAGAGCAGGGAATCCATTCCCTAGGGGGCTGTAACCCTGATGCGGGCCAGGATACCTCAGTGAAACCCACAGAGAATGTGGCTCTAGGGAGAAGGTAAGCGATGACTTTGGAGGATGACAACGTCAGTGGATGCTCTCGATCCTAACAAGGCACCACCCTGCGCATGCTGACACAGGGAGGCTGCGCGTGGGGGGCCAGGCTGCGCGTGGGGTTCAGGCTGTGCGTGTGGGGGCCAAGCAGCTGGCCACTCTGCAGTTGCCCTCTCCAGTTTCCCTTATCTTCACTGCAAACTAAACTCCTCTGAAAGAATAAAATCTTCCCAGATGGAGGGAAAATTATAATTTTTCAAAGTAAAAGTTTGTGGCTCTTTGAAATTAACAATTTCTGCATTTTGTAGAGTACAGGTGACCACCAGTAGTTCATGAAATGACTTTCTAGGTGGTATATGGATTTTATTATGTATTTATTAAAGAAGATAGCCTCTCATAGATGCTAATATCAAACACAAGGATACGCCAAAAGCACAAAAATAAAACTTTGACATGTGAGCCTTTCAAAATTACATTTTAAATAAACAATAAGATGTGCCCTGGGGGAACCAGGGTACAGCAGTGAGATGTGGGCCCTGGAGATATCCTAAGACTTCCAGGGCAGCGGTTACGTGAACAGGGACCAAGTCAAGGCAGAGCTCAGCTTCAGCACGAGACCCTGACACACACGCCCAGTCTCGTCCTCACTGCAGAGCTGCGTAGTGGGGCTGCTGCGACAGGGGGCAGAAGCATCATTGTGGAATGGGAGACGGGGCAGCAGCGGTACACAGTCAGACAGCACACCCATCTCATTGGCAAAAACTGCGGTTATTTAAAAGTAAAATTCAAATGATGTTTTCCTTTCAAATTTTGTGCTTCAAATTTTTCAAATGGCTAAGCTGGTAAGACCTAAATACTCAGTAAAGTGTTTAGAGTAACTGAAGCGGAAGGAGTTTCTGTTGGTCCAGGGGAGTAGTGAAAGTTACTAGGCTCCTGATGGCACCGGGAAGCAGAAACTCTGGGGGGCGATGGCCATGGCTGGGCAGGCTCCCCATGGGTGGCCCAAGGCTCTGCTGCCTCCTTCAGCCCATCTCAGCATTGAATGTCGATACTGTTCTCTCAAATTCAAGAAGTCAGTTCTCAGCTGGAAAATGAAGAAGGGCCTCCCACACTTTCTTATTATGAGCTGAAGTCTGAACCCGAGGACCTGCCACATGACTACAAGTCACTAAGGTAAAGGAGGCCACACGGGAGGGACTCGGGCCACAGGACTGGTGTCCTCCTTATAAGAGGACAGCAGGATGTAGACACAGGAGAAAGCGCCGCCTGCAGTCCGAGGTCTCAGAAGAAACCAGCACAGAGCAACCCTGACCTTGGACTTGTAGCCTGCAGAACCAAGATAGGGACTTTCCATGGCCTACGGCCCTCCTGCTAGCATTTACATTGACTGCCTAATCTACTTCCTGATTTCAGGGTTTCCCCAGGACCTCCTTCCAAATTGCTTTCTAAGCAAGCCCTCAGCCCTTTCTCTTTGGGAGGCTCCTAAAGCAAACCACAGGGACCCAAGTGATGCCCATAGGCAGTCTGCTTCTGCCAACCTCCACCATCCTGAGCCCCGGCACAATGAAGAAAGACAGGACGTGAGTCCAGAGCAAGTCGGCAGCCACCACAGCCAGCACATGCTCTCTGCAGAATGTGGCCCCCTGGCCTCTGCCGGTGGGCTGGAAACAGTTGTGCCTGGAGTTAGGTTTAGCCGTGGCAGGACCAGCAGATCTGCCTCCTCTGGATGTGGCACATGTAGGCGTCCGGAGTTTGAGATGCCACCCATATGGATGCATGCTCCTTTACTGAGACCAGGACACGAACCTCTCCAGGATAACTTTGAAGCCCCAGGCTGTCTAATAAAACAGCAGTTCCACTGCCAGTAAGGCTTCCTGCCCCTCCTCCTGTGAAGATTTTTGCAAGCATGCATGCTCATCAGTGAATGAAAGCTGATTTCTACAGAAGAGGCAAACCCATCTGGGCACTGCAGAGCTTTCCTGACAATAGCGTTTCCTACAATGTGGGTTCTAAAGGTGGCCCAGAGTCCCCTGCAGAGACCAGGCATCGACACCAAGTCGTTCCCACCCATGTATTGCACCATAGTCGTGACTCATACGAAATACATGGTTGGAATCTTGAAATAAATCAAGACCTAGCTTCTTTTCCAAAACCATTGTTTCATTATGTGCATGAGAAAATACTGCTTTCCGAAAAGTCACTGTACACAGAGTACTAAGCACCCGAGATCACATAGATGAGACGTAACACCCTTGAAAAAGACCAAAGCAGGGGAGGGAGAGAAGGAAGATTTCCAAATCCCACACAGCCTGTACTGAGAGCCAGATTCCAAAGCCAGCCCTGGAGGAGAGCTGCATCTGCCTCCAGGCCCCACGCCCAGGACCTCGGCAGCCACGATGGTTCTAAGGTGTGCTTCAGGTAACCCCATGCAGGGGAAACGGAGGAAACGGTGAGGTCACCCGCTCAGGGAGGGAACACAACCTCTCTGACTCCACGGCAGGGGGCATTCGAAGGAGGCAGAGTTCAAACCACCCCTGATCCTCTGTGGTCAATGACACTCTTGAGGACAGGAGAGGAGGCTGCATCCTGACAGTGAGTGGGAGAGCCTAGCACTGAGGGGAGAGCTGCAGCCAGGGTGCCAGGCCTCCTCCTTCCTGCGCTGGCCCAGGTACTCGCGGGATGGGACAACGGACGGCTGCACATCTCGCAGTGTTAGCTTAAGGATATACGCAGCGTAATGTCACAATCTGTTTCTAAGAATTATATCCTTATTATTAAACCCTCTGGGTGCCCCTACTTCTCTAAGACATGCGAGGGCGCCCCTTCCAGTAGCTGCACAATCCACATGCAAGGGCGTCCCTTCCTGTAGCTGCACAGTCCGCATGTGAGGGCGTCCCTTCCTGCAGCTGCACAGTCCGCATGCGAGGGCGCCCCTTCCTGCAGCTGCGCAGTCCGCATGCTTCTGATTCAAGACAGCATCCCTCACTACACACTGCAGGTTCATTAATACTGGGCTGGGTCGACAGCACCCCACCCAGGCCTGAGCAGCACAGATCTGACACCTGTGCCGGCCACAGCCTTCTAGAACACTAGTGGGCACGTTAGCACTGTGCCTGCAGCTGTATTAAACACCAAATCAACAACAAAAACACACACATGTGGAAATTGTGGTGCTCAACAGGCCACACTAACTTGGTCACTGTTAGCTGAAACAAGAGGGCAGGACCTCGACCCCAGGCAGAGTCTTTGACCGCCACAGGGACCCAGCACAACAGGCCACTCCCACTTGCCACTCCATGCTTGTACAAGGACAGCCGTGAAAATCAGGAACAATTTGGGGGCCAACGCATTTCAGCACGCAGGGAAGCTCACAAATACAGAATCAGGAGCAGTGAGAAACGCTGTGTGGGGCGAAGGGCGCCGGCCCCCGTGGCCAACTGTGCTGGCTGCCCCCAGCCTGAGGTCAGGTGGGCGCCTGGGAGAGCCCTACCTGGATTCTGAGCAGCAGGTGCCTGTTGGCATGCTCCAGCTTCTTCTGCCTGTTCTCCAGCTCTCTGGCACGCTGCTGTTCTCGCTGCAGCTTCCGGATATAGTCCACAGACGCCTTCAAGATGGTCCCCTTGTTCCAGCGCATGTCACTGTTAGAGAGCGGCAGAGAAAAGGCCTGGTCAGGGTTCGGGACTCAGAGGGAAATGCAACATCAAAAGCCCTTGGTCAGCAATGGCGGTTTGCCATGAGGAACCCGCACATGCTGGACACTGCCTGTCTAGTGTGCATTATCTCATCCCATGCAGACACGCACGTGCAAGGCAGGGACATCGGGCAGAAAGGGAAACAGGCTCAACTTGCCCTAGGTCACAGGGCTACTGTGCAGCGGAGGAGAGACACACTCAGGTCTGCTGCTCCCAGTCAATATTCTCCAACCCTCCCTCAAAGAGCAGTAGGGATCTAGGACTATCAAGTCTACCACTAGGACAGAATAAGCCTTGGTTCAAAGCAAGACAACCCTGTGGGGTCGCGCTGCCTGACTGTGGAGGCATAAGGGTCCTCAGTGTTCATGGCACCTTCTCCTGCTATCCTCTGCCTCCTGGCACTGTGAGAAGCTTGGATCCCATGGCAAATGATGCAGCAGGTGCAGAGTTAAGCGCCCTGCTGGGTGTGCATGTCTCCTCCCAGGGCATTTGCTGTGCTGGGGCTTTCCCCTGTGCTCCAGGCTTCGTTCAGCCATTTCCTTCTCAATGGGGAGGTGAGAATACAGTGCTCTCTCACTGCCTGGAAACTAAGGTACAGGGCTAAGAAGGGTGTCCAAGGCCACAGAGCTTGGCTTAGATTCCTGCTCCTGACCTCAACACCACTGCTCCTCTAGACCATGGAGGAATATTCTAGGGCCTTGTTCCTAAGGAAAAGAAAGCCCAAGAAGCAAGTATCTACCCCAAGGACAGACACCTGCCAAAAGGCCATTTGGAATTCCCACCCAGGCAGCCAGAGTGTGGCACCCCTCTGTTCTAAGTCAGGTGGCTCTAACGTGCCTACAAAGGAGGATATCAAGACATTTAAATGTAGGGGGACACACTTTAAATTTTTTAAAAGCACTCCAGAAACTGCAAAATAGAGTGACCTATATCTATATAAATAATAGTTCTCTGTTGCTTGAAATTAAACTGAACTCTTAGTTTTTCACAGTATTGTCATCACACTGATGCCAATGATGAAAGATGAAGAAATAGCATTGGATGTGTGGGGGACCATTTTCAGAAGCACACAGGTGAGATGTGTGAGTGGCAGGCCATTAAAACAAGCCATCTCATAAGTGATCCTCACTTGAGTTAGATGAAGAACAGAACACACGGTTTCCCATGAGAGCAGTGACTAGGGCCCCAAAGAATTCCCTGGGGTGGGGGGGGGAATCCCTGGGGTCTGAGCACCAAAGATGGCAACCTAGGGGGGTCCTGGGAGACCCCAAGTCAGCATGGAGACTCATGTTCAGGCTAAAATCAAAGTGTTAGAAACTTCAGCAACCAGAGAGATGTGACTTAGGTTGAATAGTCCCTGGCCTAGGCCAGGAAGCGGGGATTGGACTATTCACACAAAGTGTGTTTCAAGAAGAACTTATTCCAACCAATAACCTTGGAGTTTACCTCCTGTGATACCCAAGCAAACAACTATGTTGTTGGGCTCTTGGTAATAAGAGGAATCCCGTTTGTATATAGAATTCACCAATACAGAAAAGCAACCATGCTGAGTTGCTCTGGGGGGAGAGAGGACAGGGGCTGAGACTCTGTCAGTTAGGATCCTCTGTAGCAGCCCCACAGAGCACCCTGGAACCCTAGTGTGGGAAAACCGCCCACACAGGTTATCGGGTCACAGTCGTGATTTCATAACACGTTACTAAGGACAGTCACATGCCACCATTTAAAATAAGATGCTAAACATTGAAAGCTGATAAAGAACAGGACAGTGGGAACTCAATTTCAACTACCATGCAAGACTGACGCTGAAATGAGGGTCACAGCCCTGCAGGGATAAATCTGTGTTTCTGAACTGAGGATTCCAGTGTTTCCAGTTTGAAACTGTCTCTCCTGGAAACCGAGGATGGCAGAGGGTAGAAGGTGGAAACTGCGGGCTCAGCCATCAGAATCACCCCACAATAGCGAACACTTACATTTAGCTACAAATTCCAACAAGAAAGTGAATAGCAAATTCATTAAGCCTTGCGTGAACACTACTGGATTGTGTCTTTACATTGTTTAGATCGCTCAAAGGTCACATACAAAGGCTAATGTCACAGAATGCACGTGCGGCCATTAAAATGTGTATGTTCCTCAGCGCCTGATCAAATGGGCCAGTTTCTAATGGATGAAGATGGTGTATTTGTTGTGCTACTAGCTGATGCTGCAGGTTGACTGCGGGACTTGCTATCTTCACAGCTGCTCTCTCTGAGAGCGGAGGGCATGGAAAGCTGAAGACTGAAGCCCAAATTAGCTGACTTAATAAGAAGATTAAAGATGACTCTTTTTTTTCCTAGATTGGTAAAACAGACAAAGAATATGCAAGTTTTCATAAAACAGTTGACCTTTTGTCTGCTGAATACCACTGAACCTGAAGTTTCCAATATCTGCTCATCAGTGCCTGTTTAGAGATATCTGTGAGTGTCCAAGTGCACCTTGTCCACAAGTCTTGCTTTAACTGATTTCCTCCCTCCTTCCCTCCCTCTCTTCCTTCTGTCCTTCCCTTTTGTAGCTCAGAATTTGTTTGCAAGGATTTTCAGATTTCACAAAGCCCACTTCCTCTCCCCCAAAGCCAACTATCTCGTGTCCAATAATCCTTTTGTACAACTCAGTGCATCTTTTTTGAAATTTTAGTTTGATGAAATTAACCAAAACAAAAGCTTAAGAAATGGAACAAAAGGAAGAGAGGGGCCTTGGTTACCGTAGCTGCACTTTTTCAACATATAAGGGAACGTGAAGGTATGAGAAATATATGATGCAGATTAACACACGATGGTACTCACGGATCATTTGACTTGGGAATCAAAGTACCTAGTTCTTTAATGCGGTCATTTATGTTAAATCTTCTTCTTCGTTCAACTTCAAGAAAAGAGCACAGGAAAGGCCGTTAGGAAGAGTGCCACAGATGTGTTTAGCATACCTTGTAACAGCCAAGTACACATTAACTCCCCAAGTCCAGACAATGCAAACCCAAGCTGTTCTTCCCCATCCTTACCATGCTTTTGGCATTGAAGCTAAAGCGCTTTTAAAAATGAGCTACTTTCATACAGAGCATTACGTTTACAAAGCGTTTAGATATACGATTTCTCTTTTGACATAGTAACAACCTTGTAATCAGAGTTACTGTCCTCTGTCACAAATGACAAAACCTCCCTGGAGGTGCTAGGGGCTAGAAGAGGGCAGCCAGCTGGAAGCCCTGCGCTGCTGCACTAAACCTCAGCCTGTGGAGTGGGGCTCAGCCAACATCCTGTGGGGTGCCAGACACTGGGTTCCTGACCCACAGAGCAAGAACGAAAACTGTGTAGGTGCCTACACAGCTAAAGGGAAAATGAATTTTCACCATTTTTCATTGATAAAATTCAAAACAACATTAATCAAAGACAATTTTTACAATGCAAGTCTACCAATGAAAAATATCTGAATTACTGATGATCCTAAAAATTGAATTTCATGTAATTTTTACATGTCCCAAAATATCACTCTATTTTTGATTTCCTTTGAACCACTCACACATGTAAGAAACATACTTAGCTCATGGGGCACACCGTGCTCTCACACATGTAAAACATACTTGGCTCATGACCACACCCTGCTCTCACACATGTAAGAAACACACTTAGCTCATGAACACACACTGCTCTACACATGGGCTCTACACATGTAAGAAACACACTTAGCTCATGAACACACACTGCTCTAGACATGTAAGAAACATTCCTAGCTCACGGGGCACACCCTGCTCTCACACATGTAAGAAACACACCTAGCTCATGAACACACACTGCTCTACACATGGGCTCTACACATGTAAGAAACACACTTAGCTCATGAACACACACTGCTCTACACATGGGCTCTACACATGTAAGAAACACACTTAGCTCATGAACACACACTGCTCTACAGATGTAAGAAACATTCCTAGCTCATGGGCACACCCTGCTCTACACATGTAAAAACATTCTTAGCTCACGGGGCACACCCTGCTCTCACACATGTAAGAAACACACTTAGCTCATGAACACACACTGCTCTACACATGTAAGAAACATACTTAGCTCATGAACACACACTGCTCTACACATGGGCTCTACACATGTAAGAAACACACTTAGCTCATGAACACACACTGCTCTACACATGTAAAAACATTCTTAGCTCACGGGGCACACACTGCTCTCACACATGTAAGAAACACACTTAGCTCATGAACACACACTGCTCTACACATGTAAGAAACACACTTAGCTCATGGGCACACCCTGCTCTCACACATGAAAGAAACATTCCTAGCTCTGGGCACACCCTGCTCTCACACATGTAAGAAACACACTTAGCTCATGAACACACACTGCTCTACACATGTAAGAAACACACTTAGCTCACAGGCACACACTGCTCTACACATGTAAAAACATTCCTAGCTCACGGGCACACCCTGTGCTAGTCCAGCACCGCCCAGCAGAAATGTAATAAAAGTCACAAATGTAATTTCAAATTTTCTAATAGCCATCTGAAAATAAAATGAATTTAAATTAGTTTTACAGTTCATTAAACCCACTATACCTTAACTATCATAATTCAACAGGTAATTAACATAAAATTTTATAAGTTAGGCAGCTAACATTTTTTCTTCATGTTAGATTTTTCTTTTTTCTTTTTTCTTTTTTTTTTTTTTTGGTACTTGGGAATGTATCCCAGGAGCACTTTACCCCTGAGCCACATCCTCAATCCTTTTTATTTTTTATTTTGAGACAGCACCTCCATAAGTTTCTGAGAGCCTCACTGAGTTGCTGAGGCTGGCCTTGAGCTTGTGATCCTCCTGCATCAGCCTCTGCGTTGCTGGGATTACAGGCATGCGCCACATCGCCCAGCTTCATGCTAGGTGAATCCAGGTGTACTATACTCAGAGCACAGCCCATCTGCACCGGCAGAGCGCACTTCAGGTGTTTAGTCGGCACAGCGGCAATCACCCCCATGTGAGCGGGCACGGGCTGGAGCCCTGTGTTGCTAACTATGGCTGGCACTGTCACAGCTTCCTGCCCTCCAGTGTCTAGCTGTTTGCTCGACTAACCTGCCTCCTTCTTCAAGGAGGCTGACATCGTGGGGCATATGAGACACAAGTGCTGGTGGTTTACTGGCTCTAGCAAGTGAGTTCCAAATGAGTTAAGCTCTGATGAATCAGGCTAACTACCCAGCACATACTAGTATTCAACCAAGCAATATTCTGTACACAAAACTAATATTACTCACCATTTTCCCAAAGTAAATCGCAGTTCATCTTGGGCAAGCATGTATTCCAATGATTAAATCATTTATGCACACACTCACAAATATAATGCTAAATCTTATCATTAGACTTTCATAAAACAGAAAGGTGCTGAAGAAGAAATATTTCAGGTCCTGATCCACTGGCTCACCCCTTTGAACACTCTGAAGCATGACATTATTGTTCTCACTTGCCCAAGCAGGTAAGAATTATAAAAATCCAAACAATAAAACACTAAAGTGAAATTGAAGTCCCCTGTGATTACTGCTAAGTTTCCTACGTGTCCCTGTGATTATCTTTATACACCAAAAACAAACTCACACCCGGGGGCAGGTGCACACCCAGGATGCAGCCGGGGAACTCTCTCTGGGCCACACTCGCTCCCTGGTGATCTCACTGGGTCTCGTGGTTTGAAAGGCCACTTATAGACCAAGGACCCTGGAATTTCCGTCTGTAGCCCAGACCTCTGTCCCTGGAGCTCTAGGCTGCTGCATCTGCCCAAGGGATGTCTCCATGCGGAGGTGCCCAGCACAGGCCACCTCTCCAGCTCCTCATCTCTTCTACCCCAATCAGCTGCACCTGCAGGCTTCCTGGAGACGCACCTTGCTGACAAACAAGTGCCCTTCCAGTGCCTTCCGTGCCTCTCATCAGCTCTCACTCACCTGTGATCCAGCATCTAATCTGCTGGCTCCATCTTCAAACTACTTTCAGACTCCATCCACTTCCATCCTGCACGGCTACCTGAGAGCTGCCACCGTCACCCTCAACAGCATTACCTTGACCTCCAGCCGGCACCTCTGCTTCTCATGCCCACTCCTGACTACTGAGAACAACAGCTAGCAGGACCCCACCAAAATGTAAGTCAGAGCACCTCAACCCTTCACAGGAAGCCTCCCGTCACTTCCTGGCTCATGCAGAGAAAGCCGAGTCCTCAAGGGGCCCCACAGGGACCTGGAGAGCTCCTTCCCTCTGCCTCATTCGCTCCAACTTCTCCAATGTGGCAGAAGCTCTGCTGCAATTCCCACCTTAGGACCCCTTGCACCTCCCCCTGCCCAGAGCACCTGTCCTCCACATGCCCAGATGGCTCTCCCTCCCCTCAGGTAGAGACTCAGCTTCCCCACCAGAGCGAGCAGGCTGTCCTCTTCACCACCGACCCCACGGCCACTCCTCACCAAAGATCCCACATCCACTCCTCACCTCCCACCCCATGTCCACTCCTCACCTCCGACCCCACGTCCACTCCTCACCTCCAACCCCACGTCCACTCCTCACCTCTGACCCCACATCCTCACCATAGATCCCACGGCCACTCCTCACTACCGATCCCATGGCCACTCCTTACCTCTGACCCCACGTCCTCACCATAGATCCCACGGCCACTCCTCACCTCCGACCCCACGTCCACTCCTCAAGACTGACCCCACGTCCACGCCTCACCATAGATCCCACGGCACTCCTCACCATAGATCCCACGGCCACTCCTCACCACCGACCCCATGGCCACTCCTCAAGACTGACCCCACATCCACTCCTCACCACCGACCCCATGGACACTCCTCACCACCGACCCCATGGCCACTCCTCACCTCCGACCCCACGTCCACTCCTCAAGACTGACCCCACGTCCACTCCTCACCACCAACCCCACAGCCACTCCTCACTACAGACCTCATGGCCACTCCTCACCATAGATCCACGTCCACGCCTCACCTCCAACCCCACGGCCACTACTCAAGACCAACCCCACGTCCACTCCTCACCTCCAACCCCACGGCCACTCCCCACCTCCGACCCTGTGTCCACTCCTCACCACCTACCCTAGGTCCACTCCTCACGACCAACCCCATGGCCACTCCTCACGACCCACCCCTGGTCATGCTGACGTGGCCTTCCTGGGTGGCCCTTTCTCCCACAGAACTTCTAACATCCATGTGTCTCACTTTTCCCTTTCCGGTCTCCTCACGCTGCACATAGCGGTGTGGAAACAGCGACGGGCTGCGGAGGAGCTGCTTACGCCTTACTCAACAGCACTGTGGACGTCTTTCTCTGTCAGCTTTGGATGTGTTTTATGTTTGGTGCAGACCTCCCTCTTCAGTTATTTATTATAATGTGATATAAGTTTGTAAAGAATTTTTTTTTAAAGCAAAGTGTATAAATAGTCTTTTTTTTTTTTTTTTTGCATTGGAGATATAAGCTGGACAGGGCCTGGCACATGCTAGGCAAGCACTCTACCCCTGCGTGACAGCCTCCTGCTCAGCCCAAAGCCAACTCTATATGCCTGGGGAAAGTGTCTCTGATAAAGGTGACGTCTACATCTGCACCTGTGTAACTGCCCATCTGCAAGAACAGCTCGTAGAAACACAGCCCTGCACACGTCCTTTCTCACCGTGGGATGCCACATCTGTTAGCCTGCCCCTTGCTCTCTTCCCTCAGTGACATGTGGTAGATGACCCTTGGCCTGAACGTAAGCTCTAAGTGGGGGTCTTGCTTGTCTGTTTCACGTTTGCAGAGAAGTGCCTGGCGCAAAGCAGCAAGCCAACACACAGTCCAGGTCGATGAAGAGTGAATTCCCGCAAGCCTCTCATGCAGTTAGGCCAACTGTCTAACAAGATAAACTCCTAGAAGAAGAGGCAGAGGCCAAGGGGCATCTAACCCCGAGTGCCAGCTTCCCAGCTAGGTGAGGGGCATCCAACCCCGAGTGCCAGCTTCCAACAGCTAGGTGAGATTTGATGACTGTTTCAGGAGTCGGTCAGAGCTAATCACGTTTGCCCTTATTGCCAACCTGTAACTCAGGCGTCCCAGTGCCCAATTAAAGGCAGGTCCTGTTTTGAATAAAATCTAACTTAGTTTTCCAGTTTTCAATCACACGAAGTTTTGGATAACACCTCACTCTTCTCTGTACAAGTGGTTTTGTTTTGTTTTGTTTTTTAGGGCTGAGGACCGAACTCAGGGCCGTGCGCACGCTAGGCAAGCGCTCTGCCACTGAGCTAAATCCCCAACCCCTGTCTAGTGTTTTAAAAGAGGAACTATCTCATGGTGACATCACTTGGAAGCTGGTGGAGGCCTGGGAGGAGCCGCCCAGGCGTTTTAGAGGGTGAACAGCAATTGTCACGCTGCCGTGTATATGTGCGTGTGCACATGTGTACACGTGCGTATGTGTGCATGCATGTGCATGTGTGTACGTGTGTGTATGTGTGTGTGTACTCCTAACTACACAGAAGGAGGAGAAGCAAAGTGGAACTGGAACACAGAGCTCGCTCCTGAGATTCAGAGCACTGCCCTCCTTCTCCCACTTCTTACAAGGACTCGTGCGCTTAGAAAGGCATTTGGGAAGCAGAAGATGTGACATATGTGGGGTTCACATACACTGTCTCCTGTATCCAAGGCCACAGCTCCTATTTCCTGGGCCACCTCCCTTAGGTGTGTATATTAAAAATCCACTTAAGCTTTCTTAGGAAGAGGTCTGAAGATCGAGCAAGTAAATTAGACGTGTAAAGTATTCTGCCTGTTGCAGGATTTCTTAAAGTCACAGGTGAGGCAGGAAGTTGGAGAGGCCACCTCTGTCCCCTCCTCCCAGTGCCCCCCTGGAGTTCTTTCTTTGTTCACTCACATCTCCCTGGAGAAGGAGAGCCCAGCTCCCCTCTCGCTAATAAGTTTCAGTATGAGCACCACTTATAATTGGGTATCAAGTGTCCCTCTTGCAAAAAGAGAGAAAAAACCACCACTATCTCACAGAGCAACAGAAACATCACTCTTCAGAAACTTCAACAGGATAACCACCGATTTCAGTCTGATCTGAGAGGAGGCATGCACCTTGGCTTCTCTGGAACGCAGGAGCCTTTAACCTGCACGCCCTCTGGCCTGCTAGGGCGGGGGACAGCAGCCTGACTTGGACGTGTTATGCTGTGAAGGTGACGGGAGCTACTTACTCAGGTTGTGATTGTCCTTCTTCTGCCGCTCCTTGGCCAAGGCCCTCGCTTCAGACTCTGTGGGGAGAATACACGCTGTGCACGTGAATGAAGCTGTTAGAAAAGAGCTACAGAACGTGGCATCTTACAAACAGAGAAGCTCTCTGACCGCATCCCAGGGAAAATGACACTTTTAAACATGCGGTCAAAGCAGCACGTGTCAACCACACGCAAAACCTCGGCACGCACAGACTGGAAGACAGCCGCGAAGATGGCCCGCAGCGTCTGCCCACACACACGGTGCGAATAACAGAGCAAAGGGCTGGGGGCTTGGGCTGATTTTCTATCATCAGGAGCCAAAGTTTCTCTTCAAATACCTCTCCAGTCTTTGCCTTGCTGCCTCTGCAGCTCCCTGACGTGGACGGATCTCCACATCCTTCCCCAGGTTCCTGGATACAAACTCACTGTGAGTTCTGTCAGAATCGGCCAGAACAGAATCTCTCGTGGGCTCTTGGGAGCAACTACATAGCAGTTTGAGTTTATTTATTTATTAATTTATTTTGGTACTGGGGATTGAACCCAGGGGTGCTTAACCTCAGAGCCACATCCCCAACCCTTTTTATTTTTTATTTTGAGATAGGGTCTCACTAAGTTTCTCAGGCTCTTGCTAAGTTCCTGAGGCTGGCCTTCAACTTGCGATCCTCCTCCCTCGGCCTCCTGATCCGCCGGGATGACCCGTGTGTGCCACTGTGCCCAGCTATATTAGCAGTTTGAGTTTATAAAGCATAAATAGGAATGGGGTGTGGAAGTATCGGGTGGCAGCTGCACTTAGGAAGCTCTGTTTGCAGACACATTTGCGAGCTGCTTGTGTGATGGTGGTCCCGGTAGACTGTGTCTCTGAGTGACAATGAGGTATCTTATGGACTGCACTGTGCCAGTGGGGACCCGTGCTTGCGTTCACCTCATCCATGACCCCGCGTGCACGCGTGTGCCTCTAGGTGTGCACCAGGTGTCGTTGGAGGCTGATTCTGTAAACTGGGAGGGCTGATCCTACTCATTTTCTGTCCCCCGCATAGAGGAATGGCCGGCAGCTTCTTCCACGCCCTTCTCTTCAAAGTCCTAGGGCTCTGCTGTTGTCCTGTTCTTTTCCTTCCTGGTAGGGTTCCTACTTGGTTTTGGCTTTAGATAGTTTTTACTTCTTAATTAACTAATTAATTATTCTGATTAAACCCAATTAATGTTTTTTAAAAATCTTTCTTCTGCTACAGTTTTCTTAATTCTTGTGAAAGACATCCTCACATAGGGAAATTTTCTACAATCAAATCCAAACCCCAGATTCTTCGTTCCTCATCCAAACCCTGCAGTATGCGAGGACCAAATAACGGAAATGGGTTGGTATCAGGGCCACAGACCCCCGTGGAAGAGCTCTGGCCGCAACCCGTTCCTGCCTTTCCCCAAGCACCACCCCTCAAGTGGCAAAGCAGCCGATTTCACAGGGCCCCAAGAACAAGCATGTGGAGGCCCCTTCCAGGATTCATCCCCCTGTGTAATAAACCTTCTGCTCTGAGTTAGCAAGACGAGCAGGAGGCATCTGCAGGGCCAGGAAGCTGTTCTCAGCACAGCCCAACTGCAGGCTGGGCTGTGTGTCCCAGGAAAATTCAAAGCAGGGCTCTCAAAGTCAGAATCTCAGAGGTTTGGCAAGTGACATAAACACCAGGCAGGGCACAGACATCTGTAGATGAAGTGCCACCCAGGGGGTCAACCCATGCAGATCCTAATGCCTCAGGAAATACAGGAAACCAGGATTGTCCAGTATTAATCCTCCATCTTAAAATAACACACCACGCTGTGATGATGAAGGGACCCAAGGACATACATCCACAGGTCACCTATGGCCCAGATGCTCCTGTACTGCTCACACTGCATAGTAGGACAACAACAGGAAGCCCCGGTAGGACGCACACCTCTGGGCTCGTACCTGTTAGCTCCCTCTTGATGTTGGGGAGGTTGGCGGGACAGGAGCTGCTGATGGTGAGGCCCGGGGGTGGCAGGCCCTGGTTGCTGTACAGGTCGATCAGGTTTCCAGAGACAGGTAGCTGGAGAGAGAAACGGCACACGTGAGCTCCTGAGCGGCTGCCAAGGTCCAGGTAACACTACGTCCTGCTCTGGGCTTCCTTAAGGGCAGAGTGCAGAAAAATGAACAAAATCATTTTTTAAACCAATAAACAGGGCACATTTATTTCTTCTTTCACTGACAGGTATTAGCTACAGGGTCTCCTTAGCCAGAGAGAGGAAAGGGCAATTTCACGCTGTGTGATTTCATACCACCTGGCTGGCAGCTTCACACTGAGCAAGGAGACGCTGCGTAAGCCGGCCAGGCACAGGAGTGTCCTCTGAATGCTGGCTCTGGCTGTGACGTGGGCTGGAGAGGTGGCCTTTGACCCTCCCTGAGCTCCTCCTCAAGAGCGTCTTACTTCCCTCCATCCCCTCTATCTCCTTTCCCCTTTATAAAGAAAAGCAATGGGAAATGTCCATTGTGGAAAATGATTTCCTATTGCAGAAGAAAAAGGTTCCTTGAAACTGAATCTTTTTCAGAAAGCCACCAGAGGGAGCCACAGACTTTAATAAAAGTGAAGGGTAAAGAAAAGAAAGAAACCTTTAGTGTTCCCAAGCTAGTTCAAGAGTTCTTGGTTCCCCTCTGACCGAACTGACTTTCAGAGTGGGGAACTCATGTGTCCTGGTGCTGACTTCCTTTTCCTGTCCTTTCCGCCACTGGTCGCTCTTGATGGCTTTATTTACCCATTTCACCGGAGCCTGAGCCCTTTCATCTTCCTGTGCCCTGGAACAAAGCTCTGAACATCAACCATGAAGAAGAGCAGGAGCTTCACTCCCTCCACTGCAGACGGCTGTTTCCCAGACAGTCCAGTGCTCCCTGAGCCTGCAGGATGGTCCCCTCCCTGACCACACACTGGATTTTACTCCATGTGCAAAAGAAGTGAGTTTGGAAAGCAATTGCATTTGAGTGGAACATTTAGGGGCAGAAAGGTATCTAATGGAGGCTGCGCTGGGCACAGGGTGACGCGCCCTCGTCGGAGACACTGAGGTCAGAAGCGTTGGGGTCCTTTGACATCTCCATATACATGGTGGGATGGCACCGTGTCTAACACTGGCGGCATCTGTGCTTCATACACAGCTTACATGCACGGTGAGGACAACTGTACTGGAAACGTTAGTGCACCGTCTTCTGCCTGTGGCCTCCCACGTGAGGGGCGGTGATGGCTCTCCACCTAGGGCATCAGGTGCACACTCACCAAGGTACAGACCAGAGCGCTCTGAACTCTGGACTTTCAGATTAGGGGTGCGCAGCCCGTAATACCTTTCAATCATCATCAACATACAGATGAAGATACATCACGAAATAAAAATGGAATCGAATGTGCTTCCTTCCTTGGGAGCCATCCACATCTATTCCTACAAAGGCTTCTAAATAAACAGCCCATGAGCTGAGCCCCTGGCCAAAGAGTGGGGGTGTACACAGACTAAGGTGACACTGGCTCGAACAGGCCTGGGGAGGCCAGTAAGATCTGCAGGACCCAGGGCCCACACTGTCCCTGCCGAGAGGGAATTTACAGGATCTGGGTAAAACCTAACACCCGCCCCACACACACATGCAAATAAATACACTCTGTGCTACTTAAAATGCCCTCACCAGTTCCAGGACCCTCCAGCTAAGGAGGAGTCACAGATAGAGGGACTTTGATTATTAGCTGTCATTTCACTGTGATGTGGGCTGGAGAGGTGGCCTTTGACCCCTGGGAGGTGGTCTTTGACCCCTGGAGAGGTGGTTGTTTGAAACAAAGGTCACCTTGCCCTGTGTCTGTTGTTTCCTTCTTGTCCAACTTAACACAAAGTGACAGATCCCCCCATGTTCCAACAGAGCACTGGAAAGGGCCAGAGAGAAGGCTTAAGAGGGCTGCTAAGATCTTACATCTAGTAATGCCTCTCAGACCCAGCTTTATTCTGTCTTTCTGGAGTTTCAGATTTGGGGAACACTTGTGCATATCAACAGTTCAAGAATATAACTTCAAGATTCAAAGCAATAAACTAAAAGAGAAAAAATCCCACTCCCATGGCTCTTGAAATGCAAATCTATGTGTTGCATTTTCATATGCAAACTGGATGGAAAACATGCAGTTGTGACATGGTGATGATCGGTTAGGGATAAATAATAGGCAAGTGATGTGAACAGCTGGCTTGAGTAAGAAGTCTCAAGTCATCAGTGACTAGCTTGGATAAACTTCTGCAGAGGGGGACGTGCTTTCCAACCATATCTTATATGTATGTAGTAGATGTACACATTTCATAAGTTCAGAACATTTAAGAAGTATCCAGCCTATTTAAGAATTGATTGTGGGTTTTATCCCAGGGGTCACAACTCCCACCCCAAATGAAAAGGTTTTGTGCCTCCTCTTCTGGGTTAGAAAAACTCCCCCATAAACATAGTTCACTTCAATATTATGTCAAAATTGAGCCCTCAGAACTGAGGAGGAGGAAGGGACATCATCTGTGGACACAGGTGCTTTGCATCCTTGCTGGGTTTTACCCAGAATGCTGGCTTGATGCAAGGGGCAAGGGACAGCCACAGTCCCACTGGGAAGAATAGACGTTCCCCCGCCTGGGTTTTTGCCCTTGTGGTGATCTGAATTTTCTTCAATGTTCTGCTCCACTAAAATGAATATTTTCCCAAGTAAATGATAACTGTAAAACATTATTACTTGTCCTGTCTGGACGGCCCCCTCTCTGAGGATCAATTGTGCACTGCTGGCAACGGCCGACGGGGACTTTTGCTCTTTGTGATGGCACAAGAGGCCGTTGTGTGCTCAGAATAGTTACCACTAGACGTCAGTTCCCTTGGGATAGTTTCCCCTGTGTTCCTTCCACTTCTTTAAAAAGGGAGTAAACTTGAAATAAAGCATTTCAAAACACAAACAAAAGGGGAGCGTGCCCACCATGAAGAGCACATAATTCAAACTCTGGGAAAGAAACTAAAATGGGAACAGGTCACGGCAGCACACTTCCTCATCTGGGCCACCAGGACCCACGTTCAAGAGCAAGGGCCACAGTTAACTTCTGCAAGGCGCAGCCAGCCTGGGACTGTTTTAACGCTCTCTGTGAGCTAACTCACAATTCTCACGCTGAGCAACTGGCAGACACACTCATTACCCCCACTTTACAGCCTGGGAAACTGAGGCAGTGCGGTCGGATGAGTCACTGCCAGGACGCTTTCAGAATCCCGGTTCCGAGCCTATGTGCTCAAACTCTGCATTTTGTCTTCTTTCTTTGATAATATAATGCTGAGCGTTTGCTGTAAGAAGACTACAACAAGGTGACATTTTGCCTTTTCCGGTGTGGAAATACAGAAGTGTATGCCCAGATAAAGTGGGAGCCTCCTGAGGTGGCTGCAGGGAATTAATGCACCTGGTCCCCAGCACCTTTCCTACCTGGGAATTCCCCTCTCCTTCATTATCCTTCTCCACTGAAGGGCATCTGATCTCCCCTTCCGGGTGGAAGCCCGTGGTGGCAGGAAGCATCTACAGCACCCTGCCAGGCAGGCTGCATGCGAGCTGGAGCGACCTCAGAAGGTTCAGGAGCGATTAGCTCATGGGCAGCAGGTCCTGATGGTTAGGCACACTGACTCAGGTCACCTGGGCACCCATTCTAATGGGGACAAGCATGGAGGTTGGCACAAGTGTCCTCAGAAGGCTCCTCCTGTGGAAGAGTTCATGCAAATCAGGACCCTGGCTGGAGTGCAGACATCCACTGTGAAGGACTCCTGATTACTGGGTGATGCTGCTCTAACACAGAACTGGGTACTTAACAGGTGCTCAGTGAGCACCAGGTGAACAATTAAAATTAACAAATTGCCAAGATTAACTTAGGTGACCTTACTGAGTGCAGCTCATGCTTCCACTGGTAAATGCTTTCCACTATCAAGTAAGATGACCATGCGAGGCAGGTATGATTAAAAACCCTGTTTTATAAGTGGGGAATGCAGGGCCTCAAGAAGCTAATGAAAGACAGACTTGGGATGCGAACTCAGGTCTGGCCCCAGTTTTCCAACGTCCAACTGCTGTTGACTGCTTCCCACTGAGCCCATGCAGATCCTTCACCAGAGGCCTCTTCAGAAGCTGGGCACCTGACAACTTGGTGGGGAACATCAGGGATTGCAGGAGGAGGCTAATGCCCTGAGCACGGGGTTGGATCAGATAGGGTCAAAGGGCCTCAGCATTGCAAAACAGAAGGAAAAATGCAAGGATTTTGTGAAATCATGTCAATTCTGCAGTCTTCTGAGTATGCCCAGGGGGGACCCTGGTGATGGCAGGGGCAAAAAGACCACTGCACAGCAACGTGACAGGGCCGCTGGCTAAGGTGGCTGAGGCTGCAGGGAGGTGGGCACGCCCGTGTCTTTTGCTGTGTTTACACATTTCCTGGTGCAGCTGTCTCGAGAGTTGCTCATGCTCAGCCAGGATGCTGGCTGCGACCGAGTGCAGCCTGCAGCTCGTGGGATGCATCAAGTTTCCAAGAGGGTTGGGAATGTTCTGCACAGGGGCATTTGTCAAAAGGGCACAACATAGGTTCTTCTTCCAAAATCAGGAGGTGAGTTTCAGTGGTGGGTGATGGACACACATGCACCTCCTGGAAGCAGCTCTGAGAGTTCAAGGGGAGCCCTCCCTCATGTGAGCTCAAGCCCATGAACTTAAGGAACTGGGCCCAGAGGAAAATGCTAAACATAAAACTCAGCTCCCTGAGGGTCTTGTGTGAATCAGTGAGGGCTATCTCTTCCCTGGTGGGGGGAATTTCCTACTGGAGGGGTTTTTACAATTTTTTATTTTATTTAAAATCCACAACAGTGGGCTGGAGCAGTGGCTCAACACTTATGGCACCTGCCTGGCATACACAAGGGCGCAGGTTCAAACACCAGCACCACATACCCAACGAAGTGTTAGAGTAGCAAAAGCCACATGAAAAACTAAATAGAATTGATTCTTTCTCTCTTTCTCTCACTGTTCCTATCTTATAAATAAATAAATAAATTTAAAAACCACAACAGGAAATCTAGCCTCTCCGCTACTTTTTTACACGGCACAGTAGTGTTAAATATATTCATAGTGTTGGGAAAGAGGTCTCCAGAACTTTCCATCTCGCAGATCTGAAACCCCACACCTGTTAAATGAGCTGCCTCCCTCCTTCCCTCAGCAGAGGCCAGCCTCGCAGTCCCCACCTGGGAAACTGGGCAGAACTGAACTGCCCACCGAGCAGACCTGCTCTGGCTAGGTAACCTTGTGTCCAACATGGCAATGGCCCAACACTGAAGACAGGGGCCACCTCAGCTCAACGCTCAGCTCCTGCCAGGACTAAGCACAGCAGCAGTAAGGTACTGGTGGGACAGTGATCAATGTAAGGAATGAAGGAAGAAAGCACCCAGACCAGGCTCCACGCTGTGCAGAAAAGCCAGGGGCACCACAGGCGAGGCCCGCGCTCCCGTGAGCACTGCTGGGAGAGCCCAGCTGCAGGACCTCGGAGGTGACCTCAGCCTCCCAGAACAGCACTGTGTACAGCAGGCTGGTGCGGGCACCAGGGCTCTGCAAGGCCTGCTGTCCAGAGAACACGAGCTTTCTCACACGGTCCTGACACAAAGATTCCAACGCCAAAGTCACTCACTTGTGAGCTAAGATAAGTCTCCTTTTTTTTTTTTTTTTGCTAATTTCTCAATGAATCAAATAAAAAGAAAAAAACAACTCAACCCAAAAGAGTTCAGGTAAAAAGAAGAGAACCCGGAAATAGCTCAAGATTTTCTTAAAAAAAAAAACGGAAAATAAAGGTCATCAATACCGTGTTTGCCATCTGCAAGGCTGGGTCCATCAAGCCCAGGATTTCTTCATTATAACTGGATTCCAGGCTAATGATGTCATCGATGACATCATCCATCTGTAGGAAAAAGACACAGGAGAGAGAAATAAGCAAAAGCTGTGCAACACACCCCAAAAGAGACACTCTTGGTCCCATCTTACCTAAAGCAATGGCACACTTTAGTTAGATCCTAAGAGGAACTGTCCTCCTAACAGTAAGATGAAAACACGAGACCACCAGCATCCATGGGTGCTAAGCATGATACTTGGGTCATCTTAGCACTTGAGGGATCCATGTGAGGGATCCCCGGGTGCCCAGAACTGAACCTAAGGACGTGCATGGCTGTTACTGACCCCAACAACAATCCTGCTGGCGTCAGTGCTGCTACCTCAGCAACCGTCCCCATGAGACTGAGAAGCCCCGGCCTGGAGACACACACAAGCCGGGCTGGAGTCAGGGTTGTCCCTGGCTTTCAGTACATGCCAAACTGCCTGCCCTACACGGGAAGATGAAGCAGGAACCTCAACCTCGGCAGCAGCCACGCCTGTTTCCCTTCCCATGTCCTTCTGGGAGGAGGAAAACACAGGTTAGTTCCACAGCATGTGGCTCTCAGGACACTGGCTGGCCCTGCATTGATCTGACCGTGGCTTATAGAATAACCAGCTTCCTGTACAGCTGCCAGTGCCCTGTCCCCCCAGAGCAGCCTGGGACGCGGTCATCATCACATCCTGGGAGCGGATGTTCCCACTTGATCAACTTTATTCCCGAAGCATCGAAACATCAGGTGATAAGTCTGTGATTATACGTGCACTGCGGCAGTTGCCAGAGAGGTCTGCAAACGTGTGCAAGCCAGGTGGCTTGCGTGTGCTGGGGTCTGCACAGCATGTCCCGGGCACACAATGGAGCCTCCGAAGGCACAGGGATGCTCCTCTGGGTCTTTCTGCCTCCCCCTAAGGGCTGAGGCTCAACATCACAGGCTTGGTTAGAGCCCTGGCCCTCTCACTTTCAAGGTTAAGGGCAAAGCCTTTGAGGCCTAAGAGCCACAGGTGCCAACACATAAAGTGGGGGCTGATGATGCTTCTACCTTAGGGGGTTCTGGGGAGACCTCAGGATAAACCACGTAAGGTATTCACTCTCAGGAGCAGGGTGGACGTTTAAATATGAAAATCACAAAGTGATTCTGAGAAGAATAACTGGCAGCCAGCTTTGCAAAACTGCTATCACAGAGCTGGAGCAGTGGCTCCATAATTGCGGGGCTTTCCTGGCATGTGCAAGGACGAGAGTTCAAACCCCAGCACCATGTAAACAATGAAGTGTCTGAGCAAGGAAAGCCAAATGAAAAAAGAGAAAAACTAAATAAAATCGATTCTCTTTCTCTCTCTCACTATCCCTCTGTCTCTTAAAAAAAAAGAAAAGAAAGAGAAAAAAAGGAAAAAGAATAATTGGTATTACACTGTTCAATGGAATCCTTTTCTGGGTAACAACAATTTTATTTGTTGTTAATAGACGAGTTTCTAGTTGAATTGGTAGATAGGAAAATAGAAAATCTTCCTATGTAAAATTTCAATTTATATTTATAACACTTGTGGGCTTAATGTGCTTTTATATATTTTTTTTCTTATGGCAAAAATCATGCTAGTTGATGCTAGGAAATACAGAACACAAAGAGCACAAAAATGTTCCATATTCTAATTCAGAAAATTAGAACAGCAAAAATGAAATTCTTATTGCTTATAATCTCTCCTGTGAATCTGCACACACACATGAATACACAAGTAGATGTAGCTTAATTTATTCATTAACTACAACGTGAGAGAAGAACCTTTGCTTGGGAAAAGAACCATCAGCTATCGTTAAATTAAGGCAGTTTCAGAGCAGGTGTTCTGTGAGAGTCCATTTACAAAACAACACACCATCCTGGGCTCATCCTAGGAGAAGCACCACCCTACAGATCTGTGCCACAGACGAGGTGAGTGTGCACAAACACGAGGCCACTGTGCCTTACGTATTAAAATTCATAATCCGAGCACTTTCTAATGAATTAAAGCAACTTCGGGGCAAAGTACATTGAATCCCTGTGGTAGTGATTCAATCATGAGCCACCATGAAGAAAGCAGCCCTGTTCCAAGCTTTCCGAACTTAAATGAAAACGTCAACGGAGGCGAAAGCCTGCAGTCAGCAGGCATAGGCGGCAGGGACAGAGCCCCTGGCCACAGGCGGCACCCTCATACCTGCATGCAGGAAGCTCGGGGGTGTGAATTCATGCTGGGGCACTCGGCCTCCACCCTGGGCTGCTCTTCAAACTTATAAAACCCCTGAAAAACAGAAGCAAAGGCAGCCCGTGATTCAGATTTGCAGGTGGATTTGTAGTGACACGTACACACAGGCTGATGGCATAGCTTTCAAACAAGGCAGAACGGGACCCAGAGACAGAAGGGAGGGGGAACTGGGTCAAGTCACCTTGCTCGCAGAAAATATGGGCAGACAGAAACGGTGTTTGAATTGGGCACCGGGAAAGGACTCAAGTCACCTCTGAGCTCAGAAAAGCTTTTCAGAGTCCAGCAAAGCTCCACCCAAGCCAGGCTCCACATCTCAGAATTTGGAAAGAGCAGGCGTTAAATGACAACTCTCCTCGAGGTACTCTGATGCCCCATTCTTAGGCCAGGAGTAGCTGGACGCTCTGGCTTGTCCGACACCCAGCCTTTGCCTGGTGATTTAACAGGCAGCGGCAGTTTCAGTATGAAGCTCAGTGTGCGCAGCAATCGGTCCCTGCTTCCTGTTAGATTCCCGTGGGCCGTATCATTCAGATCAGGCACACACATTCTGCGCTGCTTAACTTTCCCCCAATTCAGGAAGAAATAAAAATAAGATTCCAGACATTCACAGCGAGCAGAACCGCTGCACCGCCTGTCCCACACTCCTCTATTTTTGCTTTGCCTTTTTCACCTCCCCTTCCCCTCTCTGCATTGTCATGGCCCCTTAAGCTGGAAGGCAGGGAGAAGAAGAGGGCACTGGGTGAAGGAGGCAGAGGCAGGATAGGGAGGCAGCCTCACTGGGGTTCGCTTGGAGTGGCCCGGGGCTCCTGTCAGAGGCAGCAAACCCCATAACCCAGAGATGGGGAGGGAGACTGGATAGGCAGGGTGGCGTGTGGGGATGGACCCTGGTGACTGAGGCCAGATGGACGAGCCAGAGTCAGTGGCCAAGGGTGGGAAGAAGAGGCAGGAGACAGCTGAGTGTGAGGAAGGAGGAGCACAAGGAGGGGTGGATTACCTCTTTTTCACAGTTGGAGTTAAGTGTGAGCATGGCCATGGGGCTGTTGGGCGCGCTGCTCCCCGGCACCGGTGGCATGACGCGGTCGCCCGGCTGGTTTGCACATGGCAAGCTCAGGACTTGGTTGGCATGCTTGTTTGCTAAAGTGGTAGAAAGGTACTGCTTCACCTGCTGCCTCTGGGCCTGCTGTATGTGGTACTTGGTGGGGTTTTCAAGGTGGGTCTGCACCTGAGCACAGCCAGGAAGGGAAAAGAAGACAGCACGTTATTCCCAAGCGACGGGTGGCTCTCCTGCAGGCGCGGAGCCAGACTCACCGGCCACCCCAGAACACATAAGGAAGCCCATTAGGTGCCAGGCGCTGAACCTCGGATTCTGATATTATTGAAGCCTAAAGTCCAACGCGTAGGATTCAGGGGTAAGCCAGCTCTGTTTTATTTCTCTGCTAATGCACCAGCCATCTCTTTCAAACCTTGTGCCGTTCTCATATCTAGTCATTAACAGTTTGCAAAAATCTCTCCAAGGCACCTGAAAATGTTTATTAACATCAAAGCCACAATTTTAAGATGCATATTCAGTTTATCTCACTTTCCTTGGCAAAGAGAATGGCTTTCTGTTAAAACACATGTGCAGAAAAACAAACAAAAACCTCCTTGAAAGTCACAGTCAAATGGTGGCAGAAAACAAACGTTTAGATGTTTAAATCAACTGCGTGGGGATGAATTCCTCCTCCTTTAATGGGAATGATTATTAACATTTTAATTACAAAGGAACTCAATAGAAGAAGCAACTCTGCATTAAGTAGTTTTTTCCAAACGCATAACACTTGAACACTTGCACCCATGTTCTTAAAGGCACGACTGAGCCACCAAGATACCTTTTCATTATGAGCATTAATGCCAAAGTAGAAATGCTTAAAAAAAAAAAAAGTGATGTTCGATTTTAAGTCACACTCTCCTTGATAAACATGATTTAATGGTAAGGGGTCCAGCAGTTGGGGGTGCACGGCACACATGAACCTAGCGTCCACACTGTCCCAGCTCTCCTGAGTTACTTCCTATTGCATCAGCAATAAACCACACTAAAAGAGCAGATTCGCGCTGGTTTAGCACAGTGTGCTTGTTAGAGCAAAGTTAGAAAGGTGAATTAGAAGCTGAATAGGAACAAGGAAAAGCTCACCTGATAGTGATTATATTCTAGCATTTCCAGCATAGCGTTTTAGGTGGCCGCGGTCCAGCGAGAAACAGCAGGTATCCCTCCCTCCACTGCCTGTAACTCCAGTTCAAATCCTGACTGGCAGAGAGGAGGCACCATGTGCGCAGAGCCCTGAGACAGCCCCGGATCCCTGCCACAGTGGCCCTGCTTATAACAACCTAAGCTAATTAGCTATGCATGGAAAGCCATTCTCACAAGGGGCTTTGTTTTGTTTTTTTTTTTTTTTGGGAAGCCTATGAGTTTAGTCTTAAATATTGATATCAATTTTCCCCCTGGCTTGACGTCACGCTTTTTCCCCTTAAATATAAAAGAACCTTTTAAGGGATGTGCTACCAAAGTCAAGCTCGCTCCAGATCAAGGCCAGCGGGCTATTCATCTTTAGTTCCGGTAGTATTAATAGACAATGCAGTTCTCTTTCTGCAATAGGTTAGGAGCTGGACGCCCCCGTTGCAGGGGACGCTGCCCAAGAGCCACTGCTACACGTGAGGCTGTTTTAATGGCCACTTAACTCGGCCACTTCTGAGGGCAAGAAGACCCTCTTCCACGGAGGAGGGGCCTGCTGCACTTCCAGCTCAGAGCCTCATCCGGTGCCGGGGCCTCTGTGCAGGACATATGGCTTGCAGACCCACCTCCCGCTGGGAGGTCCTGGCAGGATGGGAAGCAGCACTGGCTGCATCTTTAGGTAGAAAATAAGAAACGCCTTCCCCATGGTGCCCTCAAGTTAGGGAGCATGGACTTTTCTGCTAAAATTTTTAAAATTTCTCGGAGCTAGAGAGAAACCAGCCACCGTTGTACATAGTTGATGCATTTGTGTGTCTAATCACTTATTCATTATTCACTATTGCCATGTGCTAAATACGGTGAATCATAGAACACATAACACACACACACATGCAAATAGACACAATTTATTTCCAGCTTCATAAAAGGGATAGTGTGGGGTGAGGCAAAGAAAAAACAACAAAGCCAGGTGCAATAGTGCACATCTGTTACCCTAGTGACTCGGGAGGCTGAGGCAGGAGGATCACAAGTTCAAGGCCAGCATCAATAACTTAGTGAGGCCCTAAACAACACAGAGAGACCCTGACTCAAAATAAAAAATAAAAAGTGCTGGGGATGTGGCTCGGTGGTTAAGCACCCCTGAGGTTCAATCCCTGGTACATACCACACCCTCCTTGCAAGAAAAAGAAAGAAAAGGAAAAGAGGGAAACAAATATTTTGTGTGTGTGTGTGTGTGGAGAGAGAGAGAGAGAGTTAATTTTTTTATATTTTCATCTTTTTTTTATTGTTCTTTTGTTTTTCCTCCAGTTAACTGTGTATGTGGTCCTGGGGATAGAATTCAGGTCCTCATGCCTGCCTGGCAAGAGCTCTACAGCTAAGCCACCTCTCTAGCCCAAACATACGTTTTAAAATTATGATGAAGGCCTAAATAATCACTGTTTAAATGGGAAGAGAGTATTTTAAGCATCAATATTTTAGATTTAGCTGGGCACAATAGCACACACCTGTAATCCCAGCAACTTGGGAGGTTGAAGCAGGAGGATCACAAGTTCAAAGCCAGCCTCAGCAACTTAGCAAAACCTTGTCTGAAAATAAAAATATAAAAAGGGCTGGCTGTGGTTCAGTGGTTAAGCATTGCTAGGTTCAATTCCTGGAACCTATATATATATATATATATATATATATATATATAAAATTATAAAATTAATGAATATGTATTCATTAATTTGTGTCCTAATGCCCATGATTACGAGGTCCTTCAAGATGACCACCTCAGACTGTCTCTAGAGCCTAACCTCCCTGCACAGAGGTCACAGAGACATTTTAAGTTCCACAAAGGGTCCAGACACGATAATGAGGAGGACAACAGACACTACAAAAATAAACACAGAAGGAGGGCGATGGCACAACGTGCTTATTTCACTATTACACTTGGAGAAGAAAGGGCTGCACATTTAAAAATAGACGCTAATTCACTGCCAGGCCCTTGTTCCTTAATGAATCAGAGTTTTCTGCTTCGGTCAGGAAAGAGGCGGCCTGCTCCTGCCTGGCACGGGCCCTGAGGTCTCCACCGCCTGCAGGTCTGGGCAGGCAGGCAGGCAGGCTTGCTCTCTTGGCTGAGAGTCCAGTGAAGGCAGCCGGTTACCAGCAAGAGAGAATACCCAGAGCCATGTGCAACACAAACACAGCACGTGGCGAGACGACGAGGGACTTGACAGCAGGCAGCTGACACGGACGAAGGCCACCTGTCTACTTCGCTCTGGGTGCAATGGTCCAGGTCTCCAGGTGCTTCAAACTTCTTCTTCTTTCTTTTAAAGTAAAATGCTCTAAATTTTAAAAACGGACTCATTGGTTTTATTTTCCACATAACATTAAACCAGGCAAACACATACGGGGCTGGGCTCCACCTGCAACTCCCAAGAAGAGGCTGTCTCCCAGTCCACAGCGATGGTCTGATGGACAGCCGTGGAGGAGGGCTGAGGATCTCCTCCTATGTCCTGTCTGCATCCAGGCATGGCCAGGTAGCTGAGAAGGTGAGGCTGGGTTGCAGTCTGGGTTTGCCCCAGTGACCTGTGGCCGCTCATTAACTGCTCCTGGCTAGCACCTGTGTCCTCGTGGGTTCAGGAGGCATGATAACCAAGCCTGCACAGTCATAGTCCAGTGTCAGCCGAGGGTACATGGAATACCTACAGCAGAATCCTCAAGGGTTCCATCTCAGGACCCTTCAAGGCCTCCAAACGTACTCAGTCTGTGTGGATTGAGCCTCTCAGCGCTCACCATGCTGGGAATCAAAGTCAAGAACTCTGGAAGCAGAAGATCCTACGCTGTGTGTGCTCCCTGGGTGTCAGAATGACCAGGTCCAAGCTTCTGAGAGCTTGCTGGCCTGCTCTGAGATCCGGTTGGTGAGTTAATTCTGCATGCAGTTTGCAGAGCCCTGCTAGGCTCCCGGACATGCCCAGGCTCCCGGGTCACACTCCGAGAACCCTGCTCGACAGCCTGCTCAGCACTGTGGCCACAACTCACACGACTGCTCAGATGGCCAGCAGCACACTCGGGTAGAGGAAGATCCTGGCCTGCCCTGGTCCTTCCAGCTCTGCCACAAGGCTGTGCAGCTCTTCACAGTTCTCACACCAGCACGACTTTCTGAATTCCGCTTCCTAGTTAGTGACCTGAAACTGTTAATCACGCAAACGAGAACGTGTACCCCATATGAGAGGACAGAATCATCCTTAGGATCTCCTGATGATTTCCATGTTTTTAACCAACTACTTATGTTAAGGCCTTGAGAGCGATGGCTGAGTATGGCTGATCACTGAAGCACAGACCACAAAACAAAACTAGGGTACCGTATCACGACATGCCATTTCCCTTCTGTGCTGCTGCACCTGTCTTTCCACTGTCGCCTTGCTCCTTTCAGATCTTGAATTGGAATGGATGGCCTCCCAACTGCACTCCGGAGCGTCACCACCTCCTGGGTGACACTGCCAGGTCACTGCCATCAGCCCATTCTGAAGAGGTCCTGGAGCACCTTGCTGGCTCATGCAAAATTACAGCTGTAAATACCACCATCCTGCCTAACACCAGATTCACCGGGGAAGAGAATCGTCCCCAAAGTCCCTGCTCGTCCCACTGATGCCCAGAGTTTGAATAAAACTGAGTGGAGATCCCATGGCCCTTCAGTTTATGATGGACTTTATTTTTACAAGTCAAAAAAGTATTGAGATTTCTCATGTTTAGGGAGATAATTTAATCTTTTACTCAGTAAATTTAATGAAATTAAAGAGCTTATCATTCAATCGCTATTCACCAACAGGATCACACCACCTGCTTTCCAAACTATTTATTTTAGAAAGAGTCAATTTTATTTATTTTTTCGTCTGATTTTCGTTTCTCTGACACTCAGTTGTATGCGGTGCTGAGGTTCAAACCTGGGTCCTCATGATGCCAGACTATCGCTCTACCACTAAGCCATGGCTCCAGTCCCCAAACTATTTTCCAAACAAAAATTTACAAAGAAGTCAATTATACAATCAGTTCCCGAGGAAATGATAAACAGAGAGCTGGCTTGCTTTTTGTTTTCAGGGATGGGGATTGAACTCAGGACTCTGGGCAAGGTTTCTACCAACTGATCTTTTCCTGAATGCTGGCTTTCTTAAATGATAGGGGCTGCAGGGCACCACGACTGTTACGATCCCCTTCCCCACAGTGGTAAATCACCAACAGAATGCACGAGCCTAGATCATAGATCATGTGCTCTGGACACACAACCTTGCTTCTGTACAGTCTGCGCAAAGGAACCCTTGCTCAGCCAAGGGAGGAGAATCAACATTGGATGCCCAACAAAAGCAAAAGTAAGCAATGCTTAAATTAAGGAAGAGTGTAAGTTTCTGAGGTGGCTAAGCCTGAGGGGTCTGCCCCTCAGCCTCTGCCAGCTCTGTTTCTTTGTGGCCTATAAACTCCGGATAGATTTTATGTTTTCAAATGGTTGGAAAAAATTAAAAGACTGATATTTCATGACACATGAACATCGCATGAAACTCAGGTGTTAATGTTGATAAAGTTTTATTGGTACATAACCACACCTACTAGTTTATGAGTCTGTGACTGGTTTCCTGCTACCTCAGCAGAGCTGAATCGTACCTAAAAATGAGGAAACTGACATGAATCCAGAGAGCTCACATTGGCCACAAAGCCTAAAATATCCACTCTCAAGCTTCTTATAGAAAATGCTGGCCCTTGCTCTCTGAGACAGTTTTACCAAATTAGAACTGAGCTTTCCTATGCACAGAAGTCTGAGCAAGGTTTGGAGGACTGAAAGGCGTGATTTTTATAACAAGTAGGGCACACATACATACTTTTGCAGCCGTATGCCCAAATGTTGTCTTCTCTGTACACCATCCACATAAGAAGATAGATGTGCTTCATTATCCCCATTTTAAAGACAAAAACCAGAAACTCTGGTTAGAACTCAGAGCCAGGTCTCCATGACCCTGGCCACAGTGCAAATGACAGAGACCCCCTTCACCAGGGATCGATTTTGATCCCGGCCTTTCCATGAGGGAAGAAGGGAAGACAGACCTGTGTAAACCCGAGGGGTGCTCACAAACCCCACCTGTGCACCGCACGGATGTGAATCTGCCTCTTGGCCTTGGTCTGCAGACTTCCCTATACCTCCTACCTCATTACCTTGTAGGTATCTGAGTCAGAGACAGGAAGTGCCACTGTGTGCAACTGGAAAGGAAAAGGATCTACATTTGGACAAGTCAGATGCCACAAGAGTATCACCTGGACCAGCCCTACCTAAAGCCCTTCCACACCCTTTATCCTGGCGCTTCCATAGATCTACAGGCTAGACAGGCTTCGGCTCTAAGATGACAATATTTAACAGGTGCAGAATAAAAAGCATTAGGAGTCTCCAGACTCCTAATACACTCGTTATTTCTTCTCCCAGACGAAACCAAAGAACAGGTGAACAAAAGGAATAAGTTTTATCTCAGCCAAACAGAAGCAGGAAAGATGCTGCAGTGGAATCCACCACCTACAGAGTATGCACTTATTTATTTATAAGACAGAGGGACAGTGAGAGAGAGAGAGAGAATCAATTTTTTTTTAATTTAGTTTTTCATGTGGCCTTGGTTGCTCTAAGACTTCGTTGCTTTTGTAGTGCTGGGATTTGAACTCGCGTACTCATGCATGCCAGGCCTGCACTGTAACCACTGAGCCATGCTCCAGCTCCCTACAGTATTCATAATGCTGGAATAAGAGCATCACTTTCAGGATCAAGTTCCTACGGAGGAAGAAGAAACGCAACCCACTGCTCGCCTTAAGAGAAAACACTCCTTTACAGTCCTGCAGGCTGAGCACACTTTCAGCCATTGTGAACGGACTCTGCGATAATGAACAGGAGGCTTCCAATGTATCAGTAAGAACAGGAATTCCTCCTTCATAAACAGGAAGGTTTTTTTAAAATATAGAAAACAGAATCAGAATCAATTTATTCTAAATTATCTGCCAGAAATGAAGGATTTTACGTCTACTCCTAGTTTAGGTCAATCAAAATGCAGCTAAGAAAGTCACTTGGATAGCCACGTAAAATATTCTTGAACATCTCCACGCAGTGTTGGTGTTTTCTAATTGTGTGGTGACAATCTCCGATAGAATCAGAAGTCACTCTTGAAGAGATCTGATTGTGACCATTTTAGAATCTTATTTGGAGCTGTTGCCAGTGAAAGAGTATCCACAATCCTCCTTCTGTCATAAAAAGGAATTAAATGCAGGACCAGTGCAAGTTCCTATGTGCACAGAAGTCACCGCAGCTCCATCTGCAGCTACAGCCCTAACTGGCTCCAACTGCAGCCATTTTGATTTTGGCCTTTGCCTTCTCCCACTCCAGTTTTTAAAGTAGCCAATCAGGGCGAAGGGCAGTGTCACACCAGGCATGGAAGAGGGGGACTGCCTGCCCGCCAGGTGCGCTTGCCAGCCAGGTTCAGAGCACGCCCTCCTTGCCCACCCACTTCCAAGCACATGCTTGATTTATCACCGCACCTCATGGTTTCTAAGGACAGTTTGGGATGGGGCCCCGGATCCTGCACTTGTCACAGGCTCTCAGGGCAGGCAGAGCAGCCGGCCCAGGACACGCCGCACCCTGAGCAACAAGGCTGCTCCGTGTCAGCCCCGCGTTCCGCACGCCTGCAGCTAGCGGCTTGCACCCTGGCCGCATGCCAGGCAATGCGATGTTCCAGGAAGAACCTCACAGAGAGCAGCACGTGGGGACGCAGAGCCAGGTTGAGGGGCCTGTGAGCGCCCAGCCGAGTGCAGGGAGCTGCGTGCAGGCCTCTGACTGGCAGGAACAGCCAAGGGGCTCTTACTCCACGCCCTCCACTTAGGGTCCCCCCTGGTGCTCACGGGGCCTTCCTGACCTCCTCCTCACTTCTCCACAGTCTCCTTTCCAGATTCCCCTCGTGTCCCCTTCCAGAGCTTGATTCTATCTACCCATGCTGGCAGCCTGCTGAGCCAAGCCCCTAAGGGACTCGTCCCCCACCCTGCCCCAGGCAGACACCTCTGAACTCCAGACTGACCTCCACCTGCTGCCCATCAGGACTTCCCGGAGACTCAGCCATCTCACAGCTGGCACCTTCCACACCCCCAACAGCCACTCACCAGCCTCCACCTTAGCAGTGGCAGCTCCATCTCCTATCAGGCTGAGGAATGAGAACCGCTGGCTTTGTGAGTCCACGGCCACCACCATAGCGTTGTGTCATTTCAAAACCCTGCTGTCTCTGACTCTATTTTCCTCCTCTCCTGCATCCGACCTATCATGAAATACTGATGTCTTCAGAGCCTAGCTTTCCTCCTGTGTCAGCTCTGACCTAGGCCCTCATGTCTTGTCCTCGAGAGGGCTGAAGTCTCTGGCTCTTCTGTCTGCCTCTGCCTCTGTCCTCTTTGTCTGCATTCAGGATGGAGGCTGGCGAGGTCTTGTGATAGAAGTCCAGCTGTGGCAGTCCTCTGCAATGCAGAAAGTGCAACAGAAGCCATCTTTGTGATCCCTGCTTCCAACGGACTACAGGCCCTCATGCCACGGTTCCTCGGAGAGCTGGGCAGAAACACAGGTTCTGCTGAAGCAGAATCTCTGGGTGGGGGGCCCAGAAACTAAGGCTAGCTCACTCATTCTCAGGCCGATTCTTGTGCACCCCACAGCTTGGAGCCCCTGCCCTCCCTGCCTGCTTACCCTTCCCACTTAAGGCTTGACCAGTTTGACCTTTGCTCCCGCATCTTGCCCACACCCTGCCAGCTCTTGAGATCCCTGCTCTGCTTGGTCCAGAACATGACCTGGTGCTTAGTGCTTAGTGGGCACTCAGCAGATCTTCAGGGGACAAATGGAGACAGTGGGGGAAGGACGCAGAGGCCAAGGGGACCAGAGTCAAGGCTGGGGCCAGATTCTGCAGGTTCTCGTAGGAGAGCAGCAGCCTCTGGAGGTGCGGAGGAGATGGAGGTGTCATTCTCCACTCACCTCAGCTGCTTTGGAAGGCAGCTGGAGGCAGCGGTCTCCAGCCAACTTCACCAAGAGGTACAGCTCCCTTTCCAGCCGGTCAGCCCAGTTAGCCGGTCTCACCCAGAAGCTCGAGAGGCCAGTAGAGCCCCAGGGGGTAAAACCCACGACCAGAGGCTGCATGCTTGCCTTTCCCCTTGCTGCAGACCCTGGCCCAGTTAAAGGGCAGGTCCCTGGGCTGGCAGTCCAGGGGCACAGCCTGCGGATGGGAGTTAGTCACCTTAGTATTTACTGTGCTATGAATTTGTCACCAACAATTAGAGATCTGGAGCCTTCTGGCCAAAATTTGGGTTTCGGTTTTCTGCAAATATGAAGAAGAAATGATGCTGACCTTCCGCCTGGTGGGCCCAGTTGGGCAGCTGAGAAGCTGCTGGCTGTGCAGGGGGCGCTGGCGCTTCGTCCCCCATGGCCCTATACTGCTCCAACGTGAAGCTGGCCTGCTTCACTCAGCAAGCTGCTGCCCCCAGGCACCTGGGTTTGCAAACCCTCCTTAGCCTTTAACCTGCCACCTTCCCAACAGGGACATCAGTGTGCTTAGAAAGCCAGGTGGAATGAACAATCTCATCTAAGAAAATAAATTACACAACTTTAACACACAAAACAAGATAAAATGAGAAGAACCTGTTCATAAACACATGTCCTTCCATGTCTTATCCATTCAAGAACTTACCTAGGGAGATCACCGCTACAAGGGAGAAGATAAGATACAGATGTCCATGAGAGCATCGCCTCCAACAGGTGTGGGACACTACTGTCCAAGGGCACACCACCTGCTGTGGTCTACTAAACTTTACTGGCAACAACCATGGCCATGAGTCTATGACTAATCTCAAGCTGTTCCAGTGTGAGAGCAGAGGTAAGTAATACACCCTGTGCCCCCGAAGGTCTAAAATGTTTACTACAAAAGAAGTTTCTCCCTCATTAATTTCTTTTATTTTTTAAAGAAAGAGGGGACAGTGAGCGAGAGAGAGAGAGAAGCAATTTTTATTTAATTTTTCATGTGACTTTCATTCCTCAGACACTTCATTATGTATGTGGTGCTGGGGTTTGAACTCACATTCCATACATGCCAGGCAAGCGCTGTAACCGCCAAGCTACCACTCCAGCCCTCCTCATTAATTTCTAATATTAAGAATTTGGAAATAGGGGGCTGGAGCAGTAGCTCAGTAGTTATAGCATTGGCCTGGCATGCGTGAGGATCCGGGTTCAAACCCAGCACTACATACACAACTAAGTGTTGGAGAACCAAAGCCAGGTGAAAAAATAAGTAAAATTGATATTCTCTCTCTCTCTCTCTCTTTAAAAAAAATGTGGAAATAAATATGCAGCAACAGGTGACAGATTAGCATAGAGACAGCCACAGAGTCCCGGATTCTCAGTTTGACCCTGCAGGGAGCCAGGTGATTCTTTGTGGTGGAGCCTGCTCTGATCACTACACGAGCATTTGCCTCTCCTAATTAGAGTCCAGTGGCCCCCGTGCCCCCAAATCCAGGTCCTTGCCAGATGCCCCGGGTATACCCTTCCTCCAGCTGAGAACAGGTGCACGTGGCAGGTGCCTAAGGGGCCACTAGGCAGTCACGGATGCCCATGTTTTATAAAGGATCTAGGAGAGCTAGGAGGGAATGCAGCAGCACGAACCACTACTCTGCCCAAGCGTTTGAACGTGTTCCCTGCCCACACCCAAAGCCTAGGATGTCTTAAGCAGAGCGTCAGGGTGACGCTCCACGCAGGATGAAATCACAGGGGGACCACGGTTCTATCTATTGCTTCCATATTTTCTACAAAGTGCAAGGCACTAATTCTATGATAAACAATAAATCCCACAAAGATGGAAGCCTACAGATCAAGGTAAATAAAAATACAAGCATCGCTCCATGGACCATTCTGAGGGCAACAAATAAAACCGTGACGCTGGGCAATGGCAAAATCTGCCTCCCGCCACTTTTTCTTGAAGCATTTGATCAGATTATGAGGCCCTGTTGGCTAAGAAATCCCTGGGCTCACACTGCAGCCCAGACAGCTCTGTTTCTGCAACGCTTGACACATTTCTCTGGTTTCCTAAAGCGCTGTGACTCTGCAGCTCAGAGGCTGTCATAATGGCCCATTGTGAGGACTGCCGGCCTCCTGCCCCGGGGAGTTGCCACAGGGGCGTCCCCGTCCCATGTGCTGGAACTTTTCCATGTGCCCCTTTGAGCAGGGCCTCTGGATCGCAGATGCCGACCCCCGGAAGCACGCCCATTGTTCTCAGTTTATCGGGTATTAGGGATCATTAGGCAGCTCGCTGCTTTTCATAGGGACCCACGCTCCAGAGGAACTCGCCATGATCAAGTTTGTCAAAGGTGAATGCTCTGCCCGGGGCCGAAGCAAAAGGTCAGTCAGAAAGCCTGTGCCAGAGATAAACGCCTGGCGCTGCTGGTGTGAAGGTCAAGTCCACAGAACCGAAAACTGGGGAACAGCAGCTGCCCCACACTAGCAGACTTCAGGGTGAATGTCACGAGACCTGCGGGTCCTCTTGGTTTCTCAGGAACCGGGGAAGTTCCCAAGGCCTGCTTTACACATTATGTGACGATAAAATTCCAGACTGCAGCTCAACTCACGTAAGAGCAGCTGGCGACGGCTCTACCTGGCTGCCCGAGCTGCGGGAGAGGGGCCACTGCAGGGACCCAGTGGCAGGCACCCACCCACCAGCGCTTGCTGAGCACCAGGGATGCGCAGCAGATTCCAAGGTGAAGCCCCTGACCTCGGAAAAGTCACACTTCGCTCATAGAAGTGGAGACAAGCACCAGTGATCATCCAGAAAGAAAACGGAGCTCTCAACGACAAGCAACGAAGGAAACAAAACCAAGAAGGGAGGCGAGAAGGTCACGGAGAAGGTCACAGAGAGGCTGCGGCTGGGCTCCAGGTGAGAAGCCAGCTGCAGCGCAGCCCAGAAGACCTCAGTCCCCAGGTGGCAAGCAGCGTGGCCACCGGAGGACAAGGGATGGGATCAGCGGCCACTCACCTCGCACACAGGACAGGACGGTGACCAGGTCCCCAGGTGCCCTGGGGGAGGCGGTCAGGCCTGGAGCTGCGGGCTCTGCAGGCCCCAGAGTGTGGTTGTTGTTCTCTGCTACCTACCTACGTGAGATCTCAAGAAGCTGCCAGCCACCACTCCGTGTGCTGTGGAGGGGAGGCAAGGTGGACAGAGGCCAGGCCCGGGGGCCATGGTGGTGCCTGGCACGGACAGGACAAAAGCTGCTAGATGCCATCTCTGGTTTCTTGGCTTGCACCAAATCTAACTTCAAGCAGCAGAGACCTTGAGGAACTTCCCATGCAGTGCTGCGGCAGGCCTCCTCCCTGGTCCTTATTACAAATGATGCCCACAGCAGGGAAGCACCTTGTGGTGACCTGCCTGGGACACAAAGCTGAGAACACCAGGAAGCCACCGTTAACCTGGCTGGAATTTGCAGATCTGAGTTCAAAGCCCCAGCAAGTTGCTGAAGTGGTTCGGACCTCAGATTTCTATTGGTCAAGTGGGATCATGGACACTAACTTCCTAACAGTCCGTGGTTTTGAGAGACAAAATCCTCAAATGTAAATTTGTGATGCATAGTAAATGCTCAGTAAGGAAGTAAGGTTCTCTACTGTTCACTTACAAGTCCTGCTTTCAAGTGGAGCAGTCCACACAGCTCACCCACCCCAGGGATGCGTAAGGCCGCCCTGAAAGAGAGCCGAGGACAGGGAGGTTAGGGCCACCTTCACCCTCCTCAGGTATCTCTTGCCCTGTAGCTATTTAGACTTCAGATATAACAGAGATAGAGACAGTAGGAGTGACGGGAAAAGCAAGACTCCCACGCTCGGGGCCATCGCACCGGCTTTCCTGAACCTCTCACTTCCAAGTCTGGCTCAGTCGCTGATGCTTGAACTTGGTTTTGGGAAACTATAAGGCCCTAACATTACTGTATGTAGGATCAGGCATGGTGGCACACACCTGTTATCCCAGTGACCTGGGAGGCTGAGGATGGAGGATCTCAAGTTCAAAGCCAGCCTCAGCAACTTAGTAACTTAGTAAGAGGTCCTAAGCAACTTAGTGAGGCCCTGTCTCAAAATAAAAAATAAAAAGGGCTGGGGATGTGACTCAGCGGAGGAGCACCCCTGGTGTCAGTGCCCAGGACCAAATCCAAAGACTATGCAAACTTTTCTTTGTGGCACTGGGGATGGAACCTAGATCCTCATACATGGTGCTCTACCTTGGAGCCACAACCCCAGCCCTTTTTAAAATTGTTTTGTTTGGACACAAGGTTTCCCTCAGTTAACTTGGCTGTCCTCGAACTTTGATTCTCCTTCCTGAGCCTCCCAAGAAGCTGAGGTGGCAGGCAAGACCACTATGCTCGGCAGATACTTTTCTTTTATTCTTTCCCTATCCTCTTTTTCCATGGAATGAAAGGTTGTAGGAGAGTATGCTTATTTAGTAAACACGTGGTGAGTAAACACGGTTGACCTGCGACCCTGGCCAAACCAGTGGGTGTGACTGGGTGCCACCTGCTCTGGCCTGACTCATTCTCCTGAAGGAGCTGCCTTCCTGTTACACCTGGGCTGCCCGTGCCCCTCACTGATCAATCAGGGGTGGGAGAAGTCTCTTCTAAACCCCGCAGAGGGTGCATAACTGAACTCACCATGACCTCTGCAGATCAGAGCAGAGGCTGAAATCAGGACCATCTCTTTCCAACGAAACAGCCATTCATCGATGTGAAACTCAGCTTATGTAGGTAATTCAGGGAGTTTTGTTTTTTCATCATTACCAAATGATGGATTTGAATGAATATAAACACATACACACACATGTATATGTGTGTGTGTGTGTGTGTGTGTGTATTTAGGTTCAACACTGCTTACAAAAGCAGTTCCTCAGAAAGATGAAGACTTGTTGCAGACGGATGAAAATCTATGAAGGTAGGAAGCAGCTATAAAGGACCAACACACATGGCTGGGAGAGTGCGGTGAAATAATGAATGAAGAGTACAAAGTAACAAAATCCACTTCTTCATCTGAGAGTGGAGGGAAAGTTTTCAAAGAAGACTGGAAAACGGGACTCCATCGGGACCCTCCACACCCAGGAGAAAGCACCGCAGAGTGGAGATGAAGTGGCTGCGGTGCACGTCTAGGGGTCAAGGACAGGCAGCTTCTCCAAGACCTCACAGGACCTGCTCAGCCAACCCACCACGCAGAGGCAGGGGCACTGCTGTCCTCTCCCGGGGAGGAGGAAACAGCCTGGCTCCCCTGCAGTCGGCGGACTCCACTTGGGCTCAACTGCGCTTCTACTCTTCTGGCTCTGAGAGAGCACAGGAGGCTTTCGTAACAGGTGTTTGGGGCATTTGTTTCTGAACATCATAAATAAAGCGTCTTTTGAAAATGCAACCCTCACCTGGGCAGACCCGGCTGTTAACTGTTGAGTCAGAAGATGCCCTGCTTTTTTTTCTTTGGTACCAGGGGTGCACCGGGGATGCTTAACCACTTAGCCACATCCCCAGCCCTTTTATTATTATTACTTGTTTTTTTGTTTACTTTCAGACAGAGCCTCCATAAGTTTCTTAGGTCCTTGCTAAATTGCCGAGGCTGGCTTTGAACTTGCAATCCTCCTGTCTCAGCCTCCCAAGCTGCTGGGATTACAGGCGTGCTCCGCCGCTCCTGGCCTGGATTCTAACTGAGAAGCAACAGCCTTGCTCGCTAGCTGTGGGTTCAACAAAGAGAAGACTGAGAGAGAGAAAGTCCAAGGGAACATTTGTTCTGGGAAAACTGCCTCGGGACTTTGAGTAATTTAAGGGATGGTGTTTTTTCTTTCTTGTTTTAAGGGAGAGGTAGGGGATGGGGTTGGCAGGCCAGCAGAGTCTTCTGTACTCAATAGGAATTTTTGTTAACCAAAAGCATCTAAGTATCATGAGATTTTTAAGGGAAAGGTTAAAGCATGGTATGATATAGTGATGTCTTTTATGAGAAAGTAAATAGGCCACTGTATCACTGAAATGTCAGTTGCCATATACCTAATTGTAAACCACCATTGGAAAACGAGGGAAGAAGAGAAATGTCCGCATTGCCCTTTTGTTAGGAACCCACGGGGCTGGGGCTCACCCAGCAGGTGCACGGCCCTGGGTTCAATCCCCAGAACCACACACGAAGAACCAGTGGTCCCCCAGACCCTCCCTATCTTACCTGTAGCCACGGGAGGGACTCAACGTGGAAGCAGATACCCCATCTGTCCCCAGGGAGCTCCAATGCAGGGTGGGACTGAGGGAGGGTCACCCACACCAGGGCTTATGTGTAAGTACCCTTCAACACAGTGGCTTTCAGCCTTGGGCCATTATGCCCTTCAAGGAAGGGCTGGAAGTGTCCGGAGACACTTTTGTTTGTCTCGACCAGGAGTGGGGCTGGGGGACCCTGTTCCTGGTGTCTGGCAGGTAAAGGCCAGGGGCATGCATGAGTCAGCCTGGCAACAGGAATTTCTCCAGCCCCACTGCCAATAATGCCACGGTGTAGAAGTCAGCCCTGAAAAACACTGTGCCAATTCCCTACACCACTCCTCTTTACAGAAGATTTCAGAGAAGACACAGAAACTCATGTGGTCACAGGGGAGGCACAGACCCCTCGTGAACCGTGGATGAGCTTCCTTCTGTACCTGTGCCTCCCGATTAGTTAACACTTATTTCATGTCTTGTTTCGACATGCAAAGGAAACACTTTTGTTGATTAGAGAGAGCCTAATTCAGAGCTCAAGGCTTCACATCGGCCGGAACTCTGGATGGGAACAGGAACAGGACCCCTTAGGCTGGGAATGGGGAATCATCGACTCGACACACAATTCCAGTAATTCAAAAGGCACTTGGGGTCCTGCTGTCTGTGATCCTTCACTGTTCTGGTACCAACAGAGTGCGCTGCCCGTATCTGTGCTTGTCAGATCAAAGCCAGATCCTCCCTGCACTAGGACACAGCTGAAGTTTGCTGATGTTCCACACAGGTCCTCCTTGCTCTCCCAAACGGTCACTACTCATTTTCTACACCTAAGAAAGGATTTTTCCCACTGCACTTTAAGAACTTTCCAAAGCCATTAGTTTTTATAATGTGGTACTTGACTCCTTACTACTTTAAAGGCATAAACACAAGTGTGACCAACACCAGTAACTTCTAAAGCTGAGGGTTTGAGAGGAGTGCATTGCACTCCTCTTATTTTATACATAGTAGAAAATTTCCCACAGTAATGGGTTATAAAAAAAAGAAAATGCTCAAAACACCATCAGACACACAAGCACACACACTCACACACATGTAAGCACTGCTGTGTGCAACAATTTAACCCTGAAATTCTGTGCAGACTTAAAGATTCTAGATTTGGCTTCGTACGCTATTTGCACACCCCTCACTTAAAAATAAAAACAAAAAACAGTACGAGCTACTCAGAAAAACCAAAAAGCTAACGTGGCAGAAACAGCATTAGATCAAGCAACATCCTTTGCACAAAATTTCTGTCTCAAATGACGCCCATGACAGATAAGTGCAGAGATGACCTCAGATGGACTCGTATCTTTAGTAAGATGACAAGTGGTTTCAACAGCCGAGCGGAGGCTTCCTGGGAACACGTGTATCATCTAACCAGCGCCCCAGTGAAGGCGTGAACAGCAGTCAGGCAGGACAGTTCTCTTTCATGGCCCTGAAGGGGGAGTGTGGGGTGGTGTAGTGAGACCTCCGCCACTGAACAGGCCTAGGAAGTTGCCCTTGGTACAAAATACTTGACGAGGGGGAAAGGGAAGGGTTTTAGAAATAAGAGAAATGGTTAAGGAAAAAGAATGGAGGAGAGTTACCTAAGGAGACAACATGAACAACCTGTGTCCTGCGAACCCTGTGTGTCTCCTGACCCTCCTCACATCCCTACCCTTCCTGTGTGTCCCCTGACCCTCCTCACATCCCTA
>PVKS010000297.1:0-58554 GCA_004027875.1 Aplodontia rufa
TTAAGTACTATGAGATACTGTGTCCTTAAGTACTATGGGATATGTGCCCTTAAGTACTATGGGATACTGTACCCTTAAGTACTATGGGATACTGTGCCCTTAAGTGCTATGGGATACTGCGCCCTTAAGTGCTATGGGATACTGTGCCCTTAAGTGCTATGGGATACTGTGCCCTTAAGTACTATGGGATACTGTGTCCTTAAGTACTATGGGATATGTGCCCTTAAGTGCTATGAGATACTGTGCCCTTAAGTGCTATGAGATACTGTGCCCTTAAGCACTATGAGATACTGCCTCCCTGGAAGGTAATCCTGACATTAGATCCTGCGTTACTGCAGTGACCCACATCACCACCCTGGTTAAGATGGAGAGAGAGAGATGATCTCAGAAGCCAGAAAGGACCTAATTGAGCTTTGCCTGGAGAGACTGAGCGGGATTTGCACTTGGGTTGGCAGGAGGTGGCCTTAAGGGATGTTCAGGATCAAGAGAACAAGAGAGCAAAGCCCAGAGTTTGTAGAAGGGGCAGTTGGAAAGAACTGGACGGAGTCGTTGGGCTGGGATGTGGCTCCGTGGCCGAGCCCTGGTCCCGCATGCACAGGCCAGGGTTAGATTCCCAGCACCGTGGTAAAGAAGGAGGAAGAGCTGTGAAACCGCACGGGTTTTGTGGGAGGGATGCACACACTGTCCTGTGAAGGTCCTTCTGTTGGTGCTGTGCGCGGGGAGGAAAAGGTGAGCGGGCCACCGCGGCAGCCTTTTCAGCTGAGCCCCGGTCAGAAACGGGACTTTCGGCTTTTCAGTGGGGAATTTTAACAATGGGGTGGGGGCTTCAGACCGGGGAGGCCTGGAAAACCAGAAGGAAACCTGGAGAGGACACGGAGCGGCAGATGGGCCGTTGGAAACCTGAAGACGAGCTCTCCTAGCTGGGAGGCGGGCACCCACCGTCACCCACCTCGAGCTTCAGGTCACTTGGACCGTGTCCCTCTGGCAGAGAGCTCCGCCCTGCGTCAGGGCCAGATGTAGCCAAACCACACTGTCCCTGGGGACTGTGTTTTGAGACCACTCCTGGAACTGCAGACTGCTAGGTCAGGGTCCAGATGGAAACAGAATTTACACCAGGGGAGGAGCTACTGAGCAGTGACTGCTCTGGGGGGCACGGGAGCAGCAGAGTGTGGGGTCACCAAGGCTATTGGGGCAGGCTCACCTTCCAACGTGCCAAGGCTGAGGACTGACCATCGCACCTGCCAGTTACCTCGCATCTGGCCTCTGCAGGCTCAGTTCTGTCTGTCTGTGGGGCCCTCCTGGCTGTGGCCCCCAGCTCAGCTTCCCGCACTGACGATCCAGCTGGCTGGGTTCTTTCCTGGGTGTTCCCACAGGCGCTGCAGTTCTCAGTCAGCGCCATTGAGTTTCCCGTGTCATCTGTCGCTCTGCAAATGTGTTTATCAGTTCTTTCACCTCCCTGTGCTCTGATCCACCTCGTAGCCCACACAGGAGGCTTCCTGTGAGTGTTGGTGGCTGACAGTCAGGAGAAGTTAACCAGAACCAATCTGCGGAGAATTTCCCCAGTAGGAAGAGCCAATTTCTAACTGGATTCAGGAGCAGAATCGGAGTCGGAGGGTGGTGTATGCGTTAAGGCGCAAAGGAGGAAAGTGACGTGCTCAGGGGTGGGTGGGTGCCCAGATGTCCTGAAAGGCTGCCCTGATGAAGGGGCCTTGTTAAAAGTTGGCCAGAACTGGCCTCTGACCTGCACGAGAGGGATGGGCCAGGTGGAGTGGGCACAATGTGGGGATTCCTAGCACCTCTCTGAACCTCAGTCTCTTCATCTGTCATGAGGCTACTGATGCCTTGGCAGGGAAGCAGGGGACGCAGTGTGGGGAGAAACAAATGAAGGTGTTCATGGGCTCACGAGGGGAGCACAGCTCATGTTCCCTTCTAAGCAGCAGTGGCAGACAGAAGAGCAGGTCCTGAATAGCACCCTCAAACCCGGAGGAGTTCCAATGTGGTAAATGCCGGGCGAAGTCAAATCATTCTCATAAGAGAAAATTACAGGTGACAAAGTTGGAAATAGGAAATGGCAGCCTGGCAGATGGGGTGAAGGGGCGGGGAGGTGCAGGGCGACCCCAAACGCTGCAGGTCGGAAGGCCACGGGCACAGCCGAGGCTGCCAAGGGCCGGGAGGGCGAGGAAGTAGAAATGGTGTTGTGAGTGCGGAGGAGGAGGGTGTAAGAACCCTGAGGACTCTCGAGGCAGGAAGATACTGCGACTAACAACAGCTGCACCCAGGAGGCCAGGCCAGCGAGTGCAGAGAAGCGGGCAGCACAGGGGAGCTCCTGGCATCCTCGCCAGCAGGCGGAGGCTGCCCCCTCTCATGAAGCGTTCAGAGCTCATGCTGAAAACGTGGCAGGAGCTCTGGTTTGGAGGTGCCAGTTCCTGGGGCTGTTGACCAGCCCAGGAAGGTGCAGGAGATAAACTCAGAGGCGCTGCTGTGGGTGGGATTGGTGGAGAGGCCTGGGCACAGCAAGCGGGGACAGCGGGTCACTTGGATTTCACAATGGCGACGTAGCCCAAGTGCACACAGGTGTTGGGGTGGCTCAGCCAGGTGAGGCTGTGAGTCTGCCGCTCACCACTTCCTGTGAAGACTTCCAAGTTTCAAGGTGGAAAGTGACAGGTTTTCCCCTGGGGCATGTCTCACTGAAGACGGTCACTTATGTGCCAGGGCCCTCCTCTGTGTCCTTCCGGCTCCTTCTCTTAGATGGAAGGGTTGTTAGCCTTGGGCTTTGAAGATGGGTCTCATGGGCTCGTTGCCTGCCTGCGACCTCGCTGGTACCCGTGAGAGCCTAGAATATTTGCTTGGAAGACTCGCTGGCTCTGGGCTTCTCCTCTGGAGTTCTGGAGCGCAAGGGCCGTAGTCTGCTAGGACTCTGGTGACGCTCTTCTTCTGCTGTGACCTAGGAGACCCAACTGTGGGCAAGACCGCCCTGGCTCAGATCTTCCGCAGCGATGGGGCCCATTTCCAGAACTACACCCTGGTGAGCTGCGGGTCCTAGGAGGAGACTCCGTTAGCCCTATGGGAGTACAGGAGTGCTGGGAGGCTTGGCAGGGGCTGCCCCATTGGCCACTCTCCCTCTACTTCAGGTGAGGCCATCTCAGAGTGAACTGGCAGTTCACAGAATGCTCACCGCCAATGGCCACCGCGAGCAGCAGCTCGCTCACTGGCAGGGAGATGGGGGAGGCCAGTGGGACTCGGGGACATACGAGAGGGATATCTCTCCAGGGTGTCAGGGTCTCTGTGTCCTCCTGCGTCACCTGCTCTGCGGGGCCCCTGACTCCCATGTTCCTGGTGTTCCTTGGCAGACAGCAGGGGTGGATTTGGTGGTGAAGACAGTGCCAGTTCCCGACACCAGCGACAGTGTGGTGAGTGGCACCCAACCCAAGGGAACTTGGGCTACTCCGGTGGGCCCAGGTCTTCCTGGGAGGGACACAGTGCAAGGACTGGGCCCAGTGTCACCTGAGCATGGGGAACAGGATCAGGGAATGCAGGGAGCATTCAAGAGAGGGGCGTGGGAGGAGGCAGCGCTGGGATCCCCCCCCCCCAAAGAGCTCTCTAGTCTTTAGCCTGGGTCCCTCTACAGGAATCCCAGAGCTCTTGACCTTGAATTGCAAGATGTGTTTGTGTGTCCCATCCTGGCAGGAGAGTTTGTAGCTTTCTCCAGATTCTTAAAGAGGTCCATGAGCAAAAAAAAAAAAATGAAAAAGAAAAGAAAAAGAAAGAAAGAAAAGAAAAAAGGAGATTATAAGCTCTCTGACACAGAGAGAAAGGACTCGGGTAGCAGTCTGCAGAGTGACGATGGCACTCGCTGTCAGAAGCCAGCCGGGGGTATCCAGTGTCCATGCTGGGAGGGACCTCAAAGGGGATGGAAGGGAAGCTTCGAGAGTAGCAGCGTCGAAGAGGGGCTCCCACCTGGGCCGGGTAAGGCTGGGACAGGTGGGAAGGGGCATCTGGTGCCCTGTCTGAATCACACCTTAGCCATCCCAGAACAGTGACAGACTGTCCTACTTTAAGCCCTTCCTCAGGCCTACTCAGTGACCTCCTTTAAAAAGAATTGTTTTACGATTTGAAAATCAATTTGGTTGACAAAGCGCAGGCTGACCTTTGGAAGCCAGCGCGCGTGTCGGCCTGTTTAGCGTTCTGTTCTGCCAGGTGGGAAGTCAGCCTGTTCTTGGTATTTTTGCTCTCAGGGTCAGGAGAGGTGAGACTCCATGCAGATCACGCTGGGTGGGGTGGGAACCGGGGTGCTGCCTTGCGGGGCCCTGGAGTCTTCTTCCCACTGTCTGTCTCGTGCCGAGGAACGCGCACGTGTGAAAACGTGCGTGCCAGTGGGTGCGTGCCCTCACCAAGCCCCGTCCACGGGTCGGAGCGGCCGCGGCGCCTGTGGCCAGCGGTCTGTCCTCGCGCCTGCGTCTCTGGGACCTGCTTCTCTTCGCAGGAGCTCTTCATCTTTGACTCGGCCGGCAAGGAGCTGTTTTCTGAAATGCTGGACAAATTGGCAAGTAGCTCACTGTCTTTCCTGCACCTCCTGCTGCAGTTTGCCCCTTAGGATGCTCCCACCTGAGCTGCGCTGCACCGTGGCCCCTGAGAGGCTGCCAGGCGAGATTCTTCAAGGGCCGTGACTCCCTGCCTGGAGCTTGTGGCCACTTGACAAGTGGGAGCAGCTAATGCCTGTGGTGGCCTCAGCCCAGCTCTGGAGTGACCAGGTTCCAGTTGTGGCAGACTCCAGGCCTCCTCCTCTGAGGACCCACCTTGTGGGGTTCTTTCAGCCTCCAGTACCACAAGTTTCCATCCCGCTAGGAGGTGACGGGGCCCTGAAGGGCAGCTTACCTTCCCACCCGGCCCCCCAGGGTGTTGTCTTGCCGTGCGTGCATGCAAGCTTACCTGCCGACCCCAGGCCCCGCCACACCGTGTCACCGGCCACCCCACCGTCCTCCCAGGATCCAGCTTGCTGTACCTGCCACGGCAATGCCCTCTAACCTGGGCCGGGCTGCTAATTGGAAGTCGAGTTTTCCAGAGCCCTTCCTGCCTTTCCAAGAGCAGTGTGCTCTAATGGAAGCTGGTGTTGCCCTTTTTTGTTGTCTAAGAGAAACGGAGCTAATGAAGATAGTTTCACCAAGGTTGACGTCACGCATCGATTGGTGATGTTTACCAATTACCTGCCAGGTGCCTGGCCTGGCACTGGGCACTGCCATGCCTCACAAAAGCAGACACCCACGGCAAGTCAGGGTCACAGGCCTCCCCCAGCTCACACCTGCCTCCAGCCGCCCTGACTCCAGGCACACCCCTTGGCTTCAACCTCGTGCCACACCTGTCGGAGGTCCCCTCACTGAGGCCTAGATAGAGGAAGGTCCCTTGAATTGAACCCACACTGCGGTGTCTCCTGGCACATGCAGGGGAGGTCAGCGTGGCTGTAGTGAGAGTCCATGACCACCTGCAGGGAGGGCCAGCAGCCACGGGTTAGTCCGGGCTCCTCCCTTGGGTGCCTCCAGGACCAGTGTAGTGTGGAGGGTGGGGAGGAGCCCTGCAGAGCCGGTCCTGGGCAGACTTTCCTAGGAAAACTTGGAGAAAGGATTCTCCCTATACCCTAGAAGGTTACTGACACCCCTAAAATAAACCAAACCCTAACTGTGCAGGAGTGGGGTACCCAGAGACTGCACCAGGACCAGCATCCACTTCCCAATGGGGGACAGCAGGACAACCCAGGCCTTGGAGCCCCTGAAGCTGACAGCTCTGGAGAGCATAGCCCTGGCTCTTAATTGGGACGAGGAGCCTTGCCAGTGTTTGTGGCGTGTGTTAGGGCTGATGCCGCCACAGCGGGAGAAGTAGGACGCGTCCCTGCGTTTTGAAAAGTCAGCCCTCGTGGAGGACGTGCAGGCAGGCGCCCTTCCAGGGCCTGGCAGGTGCAGGTGCGGGAAGCGCCTGCCACCAGACACGCAGGAGTGGATCCTTGTGCAGGCAGGAAAGAAAACCTCAGTCCCACCCCAGCCCTCTGAGCTCCGTCTCCTCAGCTGCACAGTAGGACCATCCACACCGACCCTGCAGTTTGGTGCAGAAGGCCCCAGCCAAGAGCCTGTACTTGAGCTCAGCTGTCTTTCCAGCCCTCTGGCCCTGAGCTCGTCCCCCATTTGGCCCTGGCTGGACGCAGTGCTTCCATGACTCAGGCTCCTGTGTGGCTTCTCATGCCCCTCGCCCTTGCATCCCCACCTGAAAGCCAGGTGTCCCAGCCAGGAGTCCCCTACATGTTCCTGACATGTGCTCATCCTGTCCCTCCTGTGCAGTGGGAGAGTCCTGACGTCTTATGTCTCGTCTACGATGTGACCAATGAGCAGTCCTTCAACAACTGTGGCAAGTGGCTGGAGAAAGCCCGGTTGCAGGCTCCAGGCACCTCCCTCCCAGGTAGGAGCTGTGACATCAGTTCCTCGGCAGCACCCCTGTCCCTCACTCAAGAGCTCGAAGTCATTGCAGAGGCCCCCGAGCTTTGACTGACAGCCTGGACTGGTCTGCCCCTTAGCAGTTGCGCAAGCCGCAGTGAGCTGCCGCCCTCCCCTCTCCGGGTCAGTGCAGGGGTCGGTGCCACCCGGCTGCAGAGTCGTGGTGAGACTCAGGATAACAAGGGCAAGGTGCTGGAATATGGATTGATATTTCCAGAAAGCTAACCCCGGGGAAGGATGCCTCATTTTCTCCTCTGTGTGGGGCACAAGTTACATCCAAGTCCTGTTGTCACTTCTGAATGCCTTAAATCAGTTTATTTTTCATCCCTATGTGAGATCAACAAATTCTCCTCATTACAGACCAGGGAAAGCGATCTCCAGAGACGGGCTCAGAAATTAGCTGCCAGCGATGCAGCTGGAAGCTGAACTAAATTACCTCTGAATCCCTGCCTTGGAGCCCAGCCCTGGGATCAGTATTAATGACCGTTTTTACAGTTTGCTCCATGCGCTAGGAATTACCGCAAACGCTCACATAAATTTGCCCCTCTCCTTCACGGTGCCTGCAGCCTTAGGGAAACAACGGACACAGGTACACATGCAGCCTAGGAAAAAGTCAAATGAGCAAAACTGTCAGAAGCAGAGCCCACCTCCCCCCGGGGGCCGCTCGCCTCTGGCCGGCCGCTGCTTGGCGCCCCTCAGACAGCGTGCGGCCTCCTTTGTCTCTCCCTCCGCTGGCCTCCCAGCCTGCCACGGCTAATCATGGTTTCTGGTCATTTCTTTGAGTAGGTGTTTTAGTGGGAAACAAGACAGACCTGGCTGGCAGACGGACAGTGGACTCGGCACAGGCCCGGGCGTGGGCACTGGGCCAAGGCCTGGAATGTTTTGAAACATCTGCGGTGAGTATCTGCTTGCTGGTCGCCAAGTCTGAAGTAGCCTCTGCTAGGAGCGGTGTTCTCAGGACCCCGGGTGTGTCGAGTGGCTCCGCCGCCATATGCAGGCAGCTCCAGATCTTTTCTCAGTGCAGCAGAGAGGCTGGTGCATTGCAGGAAGAGGACCGCCAGGCCCCAGGGCAGGCTGCGTCTCCTTTAGTAAGACGACAATGTGCTGTGTTCGGCTCTGACCCTTGGTGTTTGCGTGAGGTGTTACCGGTGAGCATGATGTGGGTGCATCATCTCACTGAACCCCAGCATCAGTCCTGTGAGAAGGAGTTGGTCCCTGAACTCCCAGTCCATTGTTGAGATGGTACGGTGACTTGACCAAGGTCTCACGACCAGTAGGAGGTTTGTCCAGGACACACTTCTCATCCGTACTACTTGCTTCCTGTGTCCTTCCTGCAGCCCAAGGTGACTCCAAGTCACAAAGTGCCAGTAAAGTCAGCAGGGGTCCTCACGAAGGGAGAGAAGCAAGATTGACCTGTCACCAGCGTCGTCAGCATACACACAGCATGACTGGCCGCACCAGCCAGACTGGTGTGAGCTCCGCCCTACAGGAGCAGGGACGGCACAAAAGCACCCACTGGGCCAGCAGTGGCTCTTGCCAGGGTTTTGGGGAGCCCTGCCAGGCCAGGCAAGCCTCCTAGCTGAGACCTCACTCTGGGGCCTCCAGACCTGATGCTTTGGCCTCCGAGAGTCAGTGAGCTAGTACACGACGTCCCAGGCGTGCTCTTCTCGGACTGCTTCAGCTGCGGGCACTGTCATTGTCATATCCACAGAACAACCAGTGCCACTGTTCTTTAACCCCCAAGGTGGCAGCTTCCCTAAAGAAGCTCAGCGCCCCGGCTTCCAGGGGCTCAGGAAGCAGGGTTGGCTGGGGGCCTCCAGGGATGATATTCAATCCAGGGGAGCCCCAGGCTCCTCCCTGTGACACAGGGGTGATGGCACTCCCTGCTTGAGCATTGGCAGTGGCACTTGGCACACTCTGGTTCGTAGCCACCTCAGTAATGTTAGTGTTTTGAAGCGTAAATGTTCCCCCTCTCCCTTGCTTTTACTGTTGTCACTTACTAAACCCTTGTGTTTGTAGTTTGTCCAGAGATGAATGCTACCCTTGCCTCTGGTCCGAATATCACAAATGCTAAATTAATGAAGTTCCGATTAGAGAGCGTGTGCTGTGTGGGTCCCTGGTCTATGCCCATCACCTTTGAGCGAGGGAAGCTGTGAGCTGGGCCGCCCAGAGCACAGTGTCTCCCCGATCCTCTTCTGCTCACATTTCCGAAATTGTCCCCTCACTCCCATACTTTCCAGAACTTGAGAATGAAAGTTCACTGCAACGCTGAGCCGCCCACAGGCCGCCGGCTGCATGTGGGTGCCGGTCAGGTGTGGGGGCAGGCTGAGGACTGCCGCGGAGCCCTGGAGCCCCTCAGCAGTCACTGTGCAAGTTAACTAGTCCCCCGAGTTGACACTGTCGGCAGCGCCTGCGGCAGCTCGGTTAGAAAAGCTGTGATTAAGGAGGGAATATGACCAAGGGCTCCAGATGCAGCCAAGGCCTGACGCCAAGCCTGGCGCCTTTCCCTGCTAAATGCCGCAGCTCTCACCTGGCTGACCCCAAGGGGGGACCTGTGCGGCTCTGTGACTTTCTAGCACCAAAAAAAAAAAAAAAAAAGAAAGAAAGAAAGAAAAGAAAAGAAAAAGAAAACCAAAATGTATTTCTTTAAACAAAAGTTAAAATGTTAAAAAAGGGAGTGTTCATCACTGTAAGACAGTATCACATACAAACACATTCAAGGACCACGCAGGGGGTGACTCTCTCCCAGGCAGCAAGGAGAGGGGAACCAACATTTTTTGAGGGCCTACTGTGTGCTGGGCATTTGCACACTGTCCACGTGGACTTTGTAGCAGCCCAGCAAGGCAGCCGCTCTGCCCCTGTTGTGCTGCTGACACATGGACTCAGAAGGGTTGGGCCACAGCCCCTGGCTGCATGGCAAACAGGGAGTAGGATCAGGACCCAGGCTCGTCCAGCTGGAAAGCTTGGGCCATCTAGAAGGGGAACTTCTCTGACCTCTTGCAGGACCTGCAGTGGGGCTTTGGGGGACAGTTCTAAGCAAGGCTGAGGGCTGGTCTGAGCCTACTCTAAGGATCCAGACTTCTATCAGTCCCTAACCCCAGTGAGTGAGATCAAGACTCGTCTTTTGATGAAAGGGTTCCTTCACTGGCAGCCCTCTTAATGCGTTTGGAAAATGGTGCGTTTCCATCTGCTTCAGGACAACCGCATGGTGTCTGCTGGGGCTCACCAGCCTTGAATTCCTTACTTTTTATGCTGGGTTTCCCAGGATGGTGCATTGGGGAGCTCTCGAATTCACTCAGAAATCCTCATGTGCAGCCATGCAGGGCTCTTCCACTCAGAGCTTAACCACAGTGTGAACAGATGGGACGTGCTGCTGCTGGCTGACATCGCAGGTGCCTGGGTCCTGGGACCGGGATGCCCTGCACAGCCAGGGTGGGGGTTGTGCTCTTCCTCCCCTGTCCTCTAGAGGAGTGGGATGCAGGTGTGAGCTTAGTCCAGGGCTCTTCCTCCCCTGCCCTCTGGAGGGGTGGGCTGCAGGTTTGAGCTTGGTCCAGGGCTCTTCCTTCCCCGCCCTCTGGAGGAGTTGGCTGCAGGTGTGATCTTGGTCCAAGGCTCTTCCTCCTCCACTCTCTGGAGGAGTGTGCTGCACGTGTGAGCTTGGTTCAGGGCTCTTCCTCCTCCACCCTCTGAAGGAGTGGGCTGCAGTGTGAGCTTGGTCCGTGCTCTTCTCTCCCATCCTCTGTGTGTGAGCACTCTGGTTGTGAGCTTCGTACACACTGGGCTTCTTGGCTTCCACCTGTCTGCCCCATCCTCAGCACACTCTTAGTGTTGACAGCTCTTTTTCTCTTAACCAGCTTTTGCCTCATTAGGGATGTCCTTGGTGCAAAGCCTAGGTGTCACTCCAGGGACCTGGCTTTCTTTGCACATCTCTCTCCTGGATGGACTGTGGAAAAGCCCCCTTCTCCAGTTGGGGTCCTGGATAGAGGCTGGCTCTGCACCAGCCAGCTGGGCTTCTCCACCCAGAGCCCGGGCTGCTAAATGTGAAGTGCAGTCCCCGTGCGCGGTGGCTTCTGTGCTTCTCCGTGTTCAGCTCCTGCCTGTTTCTCTGCCTCTCGGGGCTGCGCCCCGCCTGCGGCCGCTGGTGCTCTCACAGGTGTTCTCGGAATAGGTTATCGTGCATTCATAGCTTCAGCTGCTGTCCAGATATGGTGCATTCTCTCTTCTACCAGCTTACTTCTTAAAAATCAAAAATGTTCAGGCCACACACAGTGGCCGAGGCCCAGAGCGTCCTGTTCACCCACCCCGGAGAGCCTGTTATTTCCTACCCCGTAGATGTGATCTAGGGTATGTTCTTTAATTTTTCTGTTCCCTCAGACAATAAAAATGTCCTTTGACCCCTTTAAGTCATGAGAATACGCATCATTTCAGCCATCACCCCACCCAGTCCTGGGAGTGGGTGAAGACTCTGAACTTGATTGGGAGTCTGCACTGGCCGCCTGCGGGGGAGAGGAGAGGCAGGAGCCAGCCCACCACTCTGACCAGGCTCTTGGAGATGTCCCCCTTCTGGCCCCTTCAGCCTGGTCTGCCAGGCTCTTCCCCTGCAGCCTGGGGCTCCAGCTGTGATTTTTCTTTGGCCTTCAGGATCTCGTTTCCACATCCTGTCACACATACAGCCACAGTGGCCCAAGGACAACTCTGTGGGAACAAACCAGGTCCAGAGCTCTGCTCTGCCATTTACGTGGTGTGTGGCTGTCAGCAAGCTCCCTTCTTAGGAAGTGCCATGGTAATAGCTAGGCCTGGTGGTGCACAGGTGAGGCGGGACCTGGGTGGCCCCGCATGCGTGCCGGCTTCCATCAGTGACAAAGCTAACACGCACTGTCACCTGTCTCTGCAGAAGGAGATGGAGAACTACGAAGCCCCTTTCCACTGCCTGGCCAAGCAGTTCCACTGCCTGTACCGCGAGAAGGTGGAAATGTTCCACACCCTGGTGTGAGGCTAGGGAACCCTGTGCAGGGTGGTGCGGCCGTGAACCTGCCCGTGGGCCACATGCCCTGGAAGATAAGAAACTGGAATTGCCTCTGCGCTTCCTGCACATCACAGGGCTTTCAATAAAAGGAGAAGATGTAGAAGCAGCAACGGCTCCTTCCGTGCTTGGCTGGGGCAGCCCTGGGTCCCCTCTGCACTCTGGCTGCCTTGGCACTGGCGGGGGGCGCGGGTGCAGCACAGCCCAGGAGCCCACCCCACTGTGGTGGTCATCACATTGAAGTGGGGCATCCTGCCGCTGTGCATGGGTGTGAAAGGCCACAGCAATTTAGAGAGAGCCTGGGCCAACCTCTGCACTGTGTGGGGACCAGCACGCGACACCATGGGTGAAATGGGGCTGCGGCCTCTCCCTCCCTCAGCCGAGCTCCCTCCAGTGACCACTGTCCCTGGCAAAACAGTGCCCTCTGCTGGTCTCCCCCTGTGCCTACTTCCCCTGCAGGGCCCAGCCTAGCTCAGTGGCCAAGAGCCCTGAGCATGCAGGGAGCCCTGAGCTCGGCCCCTTCTCTTAGTGTCCACCTCTCAGTGAGCTGGGCAGCATCCTCTGCACTGGGCCTGACCATGCCATCCCGTCTCCACTGCCAGATTCACCCTCCTCCCCTAGTGTGGTCTCCCTCTGATGAGACCCACGGAGGTTCCTGGCCACCTTGTGCACCCCCACTGCAGGCTGTGGCCTGGCTTCCAGGGCTTCCTGTGGCTGTCACTCTCCTCCAGGGCTCCTGGCTTCCTCCAGCCCCAGCGCCCCAGGCTCTGTTGCTCTCACATCTTCTCAGGCCTCTGCCTCACAGGAGGGGGCATGGTGCTAAGAGCACCAACCTCGGGTAGGCAGACCTGGGTGTGTCCTGATGGAAGCGGCTGCTCCCGGGTCACGACCTGTTGTGTCTCTGCACGAGCCCAGCATGTTCCCACACGTAGGGGCTGTTGACATCCCACCTGCACACGGGGTTGTGGAGGGGCCCATCACGCACACAGCTGCTCTCCTGCCTCCCGAGCATGCGTGGAGGTCAGGCTGCCCCTCAAGGTCACTGACGTGATGGTGACAGGTGTGCAGGGTGAATGACATCAGGCAGCTGCAGCCCTCCGGCCCCCTCCTCTTCCTGTGGCTCCTCAGCTTGTGCTCATTACAGTCACCAGTCTCTGCTCAGGCCCTCCACAAAGCCCTACTGAGGGCTGAGACACTGGCGTTTTTCTCAGCCCTGGGGACACCGTGCGCTGTTGTGTCCTGTGTGGAAGGCCCTCAATACTCAACCAAGAGAACACAGTTGGGAGCATTTCATGTCACCCCAGAGCGGTTCTAGGGCCCACAACTGTGGGCAAAGAGATTTAGTGGTAAGAAACCACTTCCTAAGTCACCCAAAGTTAGAATCCCACCAGGCCCAGCAGCCAGACCCTTCCTGCAGTTGCCACAAACCGCGCCCCCTCCCCGCTCTCCCCTGTCCCTATGAGCAGATCTGAGCCTTCACAGTGCTGGTGGGTGCCCTCCCTGCCCCGCTGTCGCCTGCCTCCAGAGCCAAGCGGAGGAGGCCCCCGGAGAATCCTGCGACGAGGACGCTGCCAAGAAGAGGCACCGCGCCGCGCTCCCAGCTAGATGCTGGCTGAGCCGCAGGAGCCTGGTGCCAGCTGCTGGCGGGGTGAGGGTGTCCTTGCGGGAGCTCACACACTCCCTCCCCAGGGGGCCGAGGGGCACAGAGGGAGGCAGCAGCAGCAGGGAGGGCAGGGCAAGCGGGTGGCCCTGCTACAGGGACCATGTGGAGAGGAGTCACAGCTGGCCAGACAGGTGCTGGACAAGACCCACTTCCCACCCAGAAAAGGGCAGGGCCTGTCCCCCCTACAGAGCTGAAGAGGGATGTGGCTGTCCCCTCCCAAGGGGTCCCCAGCAGTGTCAGCTCAGCCCCCAAACAACTAGACACCCCAAATCCAGCAGAGACCGCAGCAGACACAACGGAACCCAGAGCAGGTCTGTGATGAGGGAGATGAGCCTGATCCCCAGGTGCTAAGCAAAGGTGTGGGAATCCCAGAGGGGCTTGGTCTGAGATTTAAGCCTTGGGGCCTGAGACAGGTTGGATCAAGAAAACCCAGCTGGCACACCAGGATGGAACGTGGCAGTTAGAGCCCGCGACACAGTGGAGGTTTGGAGCCCACTGAGCGGAGATTCCCCCATAAACTGGTTCTGCTAGTACATAAACGATCAAGATTGTTTCCAACAGTACACACAAGCAGAGGGGGGTTAGTGGTGGCTTGGGATACCCAGGTTAGGTGGGCAGGAAGGACTCTGAGCTGAGCTGTGTCTGACAGCCACGTGACCATCCGAGGCCATAGGAGCAAGGACAGGGAGTGCAAAGGCCCTGAGGCACGAACAGCTTCCAGGGTCAAGTTGTTCAAGGTCAATAAAATTGGAGTCAGTTGTGTGCTGGGCGAGGGCCCCGGGTGGAGGAAGCCAGTGGAGGACGGACATCAGCCCCTTATGTCCTCACCGTGCCCAGCACCACCCGGAGCCTAGCGAGTGGCATCGACTACCAACCTGTGCTCAGTGAGCTGGCTGCCTGCGCGCCAGTCCCTGTGCTAGAGATTTGCCACTGCTGAAGGATCCCAGTGGGAGGGGAGGTGTTGGATGAGGCGGTTGGTGGTAGTCAGATGGCGACAGAGCAGCAGGGAGCGGACTGTGCGGCTTGGGGACAGCCGCAGTGTCTGTGAGGGTGACGCTGAAGCAAGGTTGGAGGGAGGTCAGAGAGGCTGCACCCTGGAGGCACGATTTCTTCCGCAGCACCCCCAGAGGAGCTTGGCCGCTTTGGTCCCCACTGGCAGGCCCACACTGTGGACACTGAGGAGCTCTGTGGACGGGACCCAGGCGCTGCCTGGAAGCCGGAGGAGAAAGAGGAGGCTGAGCCTTGGTTTCCACACTCCAGGGGAGCCCAGAAGTGTCCCCCAGGGTCTCCCGAATGCTGGGGAGGACGGAGGCATGTCCCTGCGTCCTCTGAAACCTTGGAGTACCGTTCTGTCCATGGTCATCCACGGCGTCCTTCCTTCCATGAGGGTGGCTGGGGCAGGGGCACGGACCCTTCCAGGCCTTGGTGCCCTGTGAAGCTTCCCCTTGACATCACCTGGTTCACCCAGCGAGAGGGCCAGGGCAAGTGGGAGGGTGACGAGAGGGACACTTGGGAGTGAGTGCTCAGAATCCTAAAGCAGCGCTCCGGCGGCGACCCTCCGGGCCCTTTCAGGGGTGGCTGGTGTGGACAGCAGCCCTAAGGAGCTCCCTGGCCCCGCCCAGGCCTCAGCATGACACTTTGCCACCCAGGAGCCCTGGGGTTTCCCGAGGCTGGGGAGGGCACACGGGCGGGGAACCCTCCACGGGCAGAACGGGAGTCGGGCCATGTGCTTCAGCGCCTGTGGGCAAGCACGTCCACTTTGGTGCTAAAAGGCTGTGTTTTACAAATGGGATCCTGCAATCTGAAAATCTCCTGGGCCATCCTGGTGACATGAAGAACAGGTTCAACCGATCCCAGGATGGAAACTGAAAACGGTGCTAGGCCACATCCGTCGGAGGACTTTTGCCCGTCCCTGAGCCCTCAGCATTGTACCTCCCATCCCCAGTTGTCTCTGTGCAGTCACAGCGGGGCTCAGGGATGGTGGACCGGTGCCCAGGATTTCCACACCTGGCCATCATGGGTGTGGCAGGGAAATACCTGCCGCTAGAGAAGAACATCCCAGACAAAGGGACCTGCAAAGGCCCTGAGGCATGGAGCTGGGGTCTCCTGAGGAACTGGTTCCGGGGTAGAGGGGCACTCAGGAGGTGAGACGAGCAAGAACACAGTTGGACTACTCAGAGCAGAGGAGCAGGACGTTTTCCAGAAGGAACTGGGGAGCCGTTGAAGGCTCCCCTCGATTTCTGCTTTAGAACGATCAGCCTGCGGGGCTGGAGCGGTGGCTCCGCGGTTGCAGTGCTTGCCTGGCATGCACAGGGACGCACATTCAAACAGCACAGCAAAGTGTTGGTGCAACCGAAGTCACATGAACAACTAAATAAAGTTGATTCTTCCTGTCACTCTCTTAAAAAAAGAATGACCAGCCTGGGGGAAATGGAGGAGGAGGAGTCTGTGGGTAAGGCGCGAGCTGATGGTGGTGGAGAGGGACGAGGCACCGACCATCCTCAGCAGAGCAAAAATTTGGGACGTGTGGTGTTTTGGACCCAAATTAGAGTTGTCCCCCACACACATGCATGCTATTTCTTTGGAACACCAGTTGATTCTTTAAACGCCATGTCCTTATTTGCTCTAGAAACAGGGAGAGAGAGAGGGTGGGAGAGAGAGACTTCAGGTTGCAGATTGCTAGATCAAGAACTGGGGCCGCCAGCCCTCTGCGGGTCTGATAATACTCACGTAAATGACACCCGTTCGTTCTCCTGCCCTGCTGGTAAGCAGAGCTGATAAACATGAGCCAGTAGCAGAGAGCTGGTTTCTGTCCTAAAAATCAAGAAGGCTGGCCAGGCTCATCAGGAGAGAATATTGACCAGGCAGTTTTCTAGTTCCACCTGTGAAGGGAAAGCGAATCTTCTACAAAGCCATTATGTGATTGTGTGTCTGGCTGGAGAGATGAATGGAAGACACCAGAGTTGCATGGGGGGCAGGAGACCAGCAAAGCACTGAGTAGATTTCTGGAGAGCAGATCTTCCTTGTGGGTCCTTTAGAAGCAGCTGGGGGTTAGTGGAAAGAGCACCAGCTTCGCATCAGAACAGTGGAATGGGAATTGTAGCTGTGGGTGCTTAGGAAAGGCCCTTACCCTCTGATTCTCAGCTTCCCAGTTTATCAAACAAGAAAATCACCAACTTTACCAATTTTTATGTGTGGATTAAACCTTCTCTTTCAAGGCATGATATATAGTAAATGTTCAATGCATCATAGATGATTCCCAAATTTTCCATAATTACTATCTCTTTTTATGAATACAATGGTAATGTATGCTTAATTGCAAAAAGAAGGAAGAGGAGAAAGAAAAAGAGACCACAGGAAGGTTTAAAGAATGAAAGGAACGTCATTCAAATTCGACCTCTCAGACAGCGACTGTCCAGGGGCGTGCGCTTTCCTCTGCAGATAAAGATATGTACACACTTTATAAACGAAAAGATTCAATATCACATCCACCATTGGAACTTCGCTCTTTTTACTTAACAATACCTGTGGACACTATTTGAAGACCAAAAAAAAAAAAATGTAGTTTAACACCATCATTTTCTTTCTTGTTTAAATCATGAAAAAAATTCAGAGACACAAACAGGAAAGCGCAACGAACACTCCCTTCTGTGACAGGCAGATTTGGAAGTTCCATCCTGTCCCCTGCGTTCGTTATTGTCACTGCCGTCGTGGTTTAAAGCAAATGCCCACCGCCCGCCACGCCTGTCTCCGATCAATCACGTGGCCGTTATCGTCACACGTGGAATTGATAATGACGGTTTCGGAGCTTCTCACATTGCTCACCATTCAGATTTCCCCAGTCACCTCCCCAAGGCTCTCCTGGGTTTATTACGTGACTCTTCTTAACACTCCTGGGTTGATGCGACCAGGCTGCCGGATTGTCACTTGGAGACACACGGAGGGCAGTATCCTCTTGCACAAAGTTGTGGATCCTTGTCCACTCATTTCTACAGGGCAAATTCCTCGAAGGGGACTTTCCAGGTCAAACCCTATGTACTTTTTAAAGGCTTTTAATAGCATGTGACAAATTGCCCTTCAGAGAAATGGCACCAATTCACACTCCCACCAGCAGGGACTGGCGCCCTGGACAGCCTGGGGGTGTTAATGAAAGGAAGGGAGAAAAAGCAGGTGGGGGTGACAAGAGGCCAGGAAGGGAGGCCAGGCTGGGGCACACAGGGGACTTCAGAGCCCTGGGTGTCCCTGCACTGGGCCACTTGCCCAGGGCAAGGGTGGGTGAGGGCGGAGGGGTGAGCATGGAGAGCCCCAGGGAGCCTGCTGGTGGCTGCAGAAGGTTAAGTTCTGAAGCGAGGATTCAATCGAGCCTGCCAGGCAAAGACTCTTCGATCCACTGTAATTACGCTGCTTTTCCAGAGAAGTCAGGAGCAGGCTGCCAAGGCTGAGGGCAAGAGAAGGGAAGCGTCAGCGGGTGCCGAGCCCATCTTTTGCCCTCGTCCCAAGACAGGCTGGCCAGGTGGGAGGACCCGGCTCTCCCAAGGGTGCAGAATTCCAGGTGCCTTCTGGCCTTGGACTTTGCTAAGGGCTGGGGCAGGAGAGCAGGGCTGATTCCTCCTCCTCCTCCTCCTCTTCTCTTTCATTTGCTGTAGCTTAAAAACAACAATTTATTTCAAGCATGAGAAGAGTAAATAAAAGATACATCTGAGGCCTGGCAGCCCGCGTTACCCTGGCCATTTCTTCTCTAGGGGCCAGGGTGCTCCCAATGGCCCCCATGCCACCGGCACATCCTCTCCTGTCCACACCACCTTATTTACATGTTGAGAACAAATATGCAGAAAAGAACGAGCAGGAGTTTGCAAACGACCTGCCCTTCGATCGACAAAGCCATGGACCATCCTGACCCGAGGACAGCGCTGCACTCCTGGTGTCCGGTCCAGAGATGCCCTGGGCACCAGGGCTTGGTGTTCAAGTCAAGAGCAGGGCTGGGGACGGAGGTGAGTGCCTGCCCAGCTTGTGGGTGGCCCCAGGCACCAAGCTTAGCACTGCATCAAAAAAAAAAAAAAAAAGAGGAAGGAAACTTCCAGCAAAAGCGAGCACCCGGCTCAGGAACAAGCGCCCTGCCCGACTCCCACGTCGCGTCCAAGTTATATTTTACATGGCAACTCGTGTGCTTGGCTTCACAGAAGAGGAGGGGCCCAGGCAGGCTGTGTGGCCCCTGCCCTGCACCCTGGCTGCCTTCTCAGCCTCTGCCTTGTCTCAGATCCAGGGCTGCTGGGCTGCGGAATGGAGGGCACAGCAGGGGCTGCAGCCCTGTGAGCCCCTAACCGCCAGCACCCCAAGCCTCACCCAGCGCGGCTCCTCTCACTTGACCTTCACGACACCCCCAGGAGGTCAAGGCATCTCCCTTTGTGTGACCTCTGTTCCCAGGGCAGGTTCCGAGATGCCCAGAGCTACCTTCTGCTGTGGGAGAATCCGCCCTCAGCTCCCTCAGAGCCTCCCTGTTCTAACAAGCAGAGGGTGAGGGATGAGTGTCCCAGCAGGTGGGGCCTTACACACGGAGCACAGCTCAGAGCAAATCTCTGCTCAGCTCTTCCTCACTGACAGACCTCGGGCAAGTCACTTGCCCTCCCCAGGCCCTGGTGTCAGCTACCTCTGATGATGCTGAGTGACATGTGCTGAGCACAGGCCAGCACGAACAATGATCAGGTCATTATCATTGTCCTTGTCCTTTTCCCCTTCCTGGACCATCCCACAGAGCTGAATCTGCTGTCCCCATTCTTCACCCAAAGGGTCTCTGAGACTGGGAGGCCCGGGTGTCCTGCAAATGACCCCAGGCATGAGTGGTGCCCCCCTTTCCTGTGGCCCCAGAAGGACTGGGCAGAGCCGTGGCCGGGGGCCAGGAGACCTCAGCCCAGTCTGCCTCACCCCATTGTCACCACTTGTAGGACGCTGCTGCTCCCTGGGCCTCCCTCTCTGGCCTCTGGCAAGTGGAAAGTGCTGTGGTGGTGGTGGCCCTGCCGCACACGTGGGGTCACCCTGGGCCAGTATATCTGCACCAGTGTTGTGGGACCGTCCTCTTCCCTTGCTGGCTGCTGGGGCTGCTGGGCAGCTTCTGGCCAGCACCACTGCTCTTCTGCGTTTTCCATGGCCTCTTCTGTCCTGGACACTGGGAGCAGGGGGACTCCCACCCCAAAAGATGTGGGACGTGGGTGTCACTGAGGACCAAGCCTTGAATTGAAAACGGGGTCCCAGCTCCCCTACCCACATACCCAGCACTGGCAGTCGCGCGACCCCATAGGACCGCAGGGCCCAGGTCCAGACCCCCAAGGGGCTGCACACCCCGCCTCCACCTGGCCCGCCCTGGGACCTGCGTGGGGTGGTGGAGGACTGTTGTGGAGCCCCAGGACACAGCATGTACAGCTCGCCCCGCCCTCCCTCTCCTCCTCCATTCTGGGGCTCAGAGAGCTGTGCCACCTCACTGGCCGGAGGGAAGGTGGCTGTCGCAGCCTTCATCTCATCTTCACAACCTCCTCCCAGGGCCACACGGTTTTGCCCATTTTATGGATGAGGAAACTGAGGTTCAGAGAGACGAAGCCCATCACTCGGGTTCATATAGAGAGAACCCGCAAGAAGCCACCCAGGCAGACAAGCAGGTACCCAGGAAGGACAGGTGGCTGGGAATGTTTGAGGACAGAGCGTGGGGAAGCAGCTGCCCTGGAGCTCATGCCTCAGGGCTGCACATGAAACCCACCTAATGAATCCTGGGCTTCGGGAGCTGGAACCCCAGCGGGGATCTGGGGAAAGATCCCAGGAAGGATGGAGGGTGGAGGGAGGCAGGTAAGGACCCACTCAGGAGGCCAGGCACATAGTAGGCCCTCACAGATGTGAGTTTCCTTTCCTTCCTCCTTGGGGACCCCAGTGAGGGTCCTGCCACCACCACAAGCCACAGTGAGGTACTCACTGTGTAGTCAGGGGCCCTGAGGCATCTGCAGGGCACCCAGCCCCACCAGCCCTCCAGTTCCCTGAAGAATCCCCAGGATGTCCATCCCCACACCCTGCCCTGCTGGACTCCCCGCCCCGCCGTGCTGTATGGTGACCTGGCCAGCAGAGCTCATTACCCCTCCAGGACGACAGGCAAGGGCAGAGGAACCCAGTGGAGGCACAGGAGGAGCTGGCCGGACCAGTGGCCCCTGACCCTGCTCAGGCACTCACTTACAAGACCATCTGCTCAGGCAGAGCAGGAGGCACGAGGCACTGGGGCAGAAACCACAGCACCCGGCCAGCCACGTGCTCACCCCAGGGCCTGCACAGCGGTCAGGAGGCCCAGCTGGCCTGCTCGCTGCAGCTGCCAGCCCTGGCTGGGCTCCTCGTGCAGAACCCACCAACAGAGGCCCCCCGTGGGAGTGGGGGTGTGTGTGAGCTGTGAGGCTGGGTGGGAGCGGGGTGAGGGGAGGGTGGCAGAGGTGTGGGGTCTTCCTTAGAGAGATGAAGTGGGGGGTGCTGCAGGGAGCAGAGCCCCTGATGTCCAGATACTCCAGGCCCTGCACAGCACCCACGGTAGCACTTCCTGAGCCAGGCACACAGTGGGCCCCAGGCCTTGCCCTGTAGTCCCCTGGCAGGATCACCAAGGAATGCCCTCTACCCAGCCCTCTGCATCGGCTCCGACCCCTGTAATGCTGCTTCGCCTCAGTCACGGGGCCACCTGTCCCCATATCATGATGCAAGTCTGTCTGCTCAAAGCCCTTCAGAGGACTCCAGTGCCCTAGCTTAGTGACATGGTCCTGGCCTGCGCACCCACCTTGCTGGCTTCATTCTGTCCCCCCCACCTCCCCCACACACCCTTTTAGTCCTCGGTTTTCAAAGACCTTTCAGGTCTTTGTTTTCTCAGTACTCTGCATCAACTTCCTTGTGCCTCAGTTTCCCCATCTTGTTAATGAGATACTAATAGTGTTAGTTTGGGTTCCTCCAGAAACAGACCTGTGACTGGTGCTCAGGAGCAGGGAGGTGATTTAGGAGGTGATCCCAGAAGCACCATGGGGGTGAGAAAGGCTCCAGGTGGGGGCTCTCCCTGAGAGGCAGTGTGAGAGGCTGGCCCAGAACTGCCCCCCAGGGGCAAGGAAGGGGCTCATCCCCCAGTTCCCCTTGGTCAGTGGTGAGGGGATTCAGGGCAAGCAGGAGCTCCCCAGAACTTCCAGCCTGTGTCTTGCACACCAGCAGAGTGACACAGAAAGCTGCCAGCAAAACTGAGAGCCATCCCCAGTGACCTCGGAGGTGGCAGCAGTAGGGCAGAGCATTAGCAGCTGCACTATCATTGGTGTCTCTCTCACAGGGCTGATGTCGTACATGCAAAGTGCTTGCCATGGTCTCTGGCATCTAGTAAGTGCCCAGTGGGTCTGAGCTGTAGTCTAGTAATAATAATGTCAAGTTACCAATAATAGCAAAGCCATAATGCTCCCTCCTACCTCTGGGCCCCTCCACCCTTCCTCCCTTCACCTGGGTAATGTCTGCCAGGCCACAGTCCCAGCGCCACCTCCTCAGGAAAGTCTCCCCAACAACTGGGTCCATCGGGTGTTCCTTCCTTGGATGTACTCAGAGCCCCCTCTCTGCCCCTCCCTATGGGGCATTTCATGACTGCTGTCACTTTAATTTATCTGCATGATGCACTGCAGTCCTTCTCCTGTCGCCTGTCTTTCCCCAGGACCTCGAGCCCCATGAGGGTACAGGTGGGGTCTGTTTTGCTCATGAAGGAATGGCCAGGGTGGAGCCCAGCGTGAGCGTGAGTGGAACAGAGAGAGAGGAACCAGAAGGTTAGTGGGGCAATGGGCACACGTGAATTGCAGATTAGGGTGATTTTATGAAGTGTTCCAGGGGCTTCCATGAAAGCCAGATTCATTCCTTTCTTCTGTAACTATTTTGAAATATCTGTTTAGAGCTGAGCATGGGCAGGCAGTGATCAATAAGACAGGCACAGTCTCTGACCCTCCTAGAACTTTCTCTCCACTGAGGGCATTGGTGCAGGGAACTTGGCAGAGAGGAAGACCTGGGAGCAGAGAAGCAAAGTCCAGGTGCTGTGCAGAAATGAGGCTCTGTGCCAGCCACCCCTTGCTTCATTTTCCTCCTGAGCTCCTAGGAAGACTACATTTCCCAGCTTCCTTGCAGTTTGCTGAGGTCATGTGACCAGTTCTGACCAATGGGAGCTGGGAGGAAATGATGAGCAGCACTTCCTGTCTGACCCATAGACTCCTCCCACAATCCTGCATACTCTTTACAAGACTGAGAGCCCCAGAACCAGGGTCAGCAAACTTTTTCTATAAAGGCTGGAGGGCAAATATTTTAAGTTTTCTGGATCATATAGTTTCTGTTGCAGTAAATCAGCTTTTCCTTTGTGGTGCTGAAGTAGCTGCTGACACAATGTAAATGGATGGACATGGCTAGGTTTCAATAAAGCTTTATTTACAAAAAAAAAAAAAACAACAGGTCATGAGTTGCCAATCTCCATTTAAGGAACGGTAGAGGCAGTAGATGGAAGGAACCTGAGGCCACATAACATTCTGTGGAATGAAACCCACAGGCTTCACCCCAGCCAACTTTCATTCAGTTGTGCTCCTAGTGAAAAAAAAACTTGCGAAGACATTGAGATTTCGGGGATTATTTTTTAAAACAACATTGTTTATCCAAGTGAATAAGGAAGGCTTTGTCTTGTGTTGACAGATAAGTCACTCCTTAGGCAGGCAAGATGAAGAGGGGCATTGTTAGGAATGTCAGAACCCATGGGAGCCACCTGACAGAAGAGTGCAATGTAGCATCTGTGCTATGAAAGGGACATAAAAAGTAGTCACCAGGAAACAGAAACTGAATAACAAAGGAAGAGGAAAAAGAGCAAGGTAACCTGAACCAGCTTGCCTGGCTGCCCCCCAGCCCGTCTACTTTCCCCAGTTCTAAACCGTGTCCATGGGCATCAGCCTGGCATGCCCTTCGTCTTCCCACCAGCTTACATCCCACCCTTCTCCCAGGGTGAATGGAATCCCAGCTTGCTACACAGTGCAGAGAGGCCACCAGGTCTCTCAGCAAGAGCAGGCTTTGAGGCCAGACAGACCTGGGTTCAGATCCTGGCTCTATCAATAACAAAAGCTGAAAAAACAAACTTTACATATGAAGGAGCCCAAATTTGCTGAATTTGAAAACTTCATTCCTCAACTGTCCACGTGACAATTCTCAAAATAAGAAATGACCTCCAGGCAATGCTCAAAGCCAGGGTCCCAAGCAGAAAAACAGGGAAACACAAGAGCATGGCTATAAAGCCTTTTGGTGAGACCTCAGAGAGGCTTAAGGTGGCACCTGCTGACCTTCAGACCACAACCTTCTAAGCAGTCACAAACCTGTTCTGCTATACAACAGGGCACCCGAGTCTCTTAGGATCTGCTTTTCCAAGAGTGCAAGGCCAAAAAAGAGACTGGGAGTGCGGCTTTCATCAGATGGGAGGGATTTTATAAACTGATTCATAAGAAACCCACACAACTTTTAAAGAAACTATTTTGGCTTTGAAGGAAAGAGCTGGAGAGAGCTCCAGATGAAAAGAAAGGCTTTTGAACTCTCAAATCTTGATGGGAAAGAAGCAGGGTTAGAAAAATCACTCAGATAGAAACACTGATCACGTCTTGTAGAAACCCTGGGGTGATTTTGAGGAAGGAACAGGAGTCCAGAGGTCAGAGACAGCCATGGAGAATCCTGCTCAGGCACCTGGAGCGAGTGCCAATCCAGGAACTGGCAGCATGTGCCCAGATAGATTTTGTAATTGCTCTAGACCAGGTACTGCTAGGTGCCTCCCGCTCCCCCTGTTAGTTTGGGGGTGTCTAGGTTACCCTATGCCTGTCCCACCATTGCTGGGTGCAGGGGGCAGGTGGATGACTCAGTTATTGGGTTCATCTCCTAGGGAACGGAATGGTCCTCAAGGAGCCACACCCATGCCTGCACCCAATCTGGACAGCAAGGTCCTGGCCTTTGAGCTGATGACACAAAGAGAGGTGTTGGGAGCAGGGAATGAAGATGGTTTGCATGTGGGGACGTGGGTCATCTGCCAGGGCTGCCACAGTGCAAGTCCACAGACCGAGTGGCTCAGATGGTGGGTGTTTACTCTCTCAGAGGTCAGAAGTCTGAGATCAAGGGGGCAGGGGAGGTTTTATCTGAGTATCTCTTGGCTTACGGATGACCCTCTTCTCCGTCCTCGTGTGGTGCCCCCTCTAAGTATGTCAGTGTCCTAATCCGCTCATATAAGGACATCAGTCATATTGATTTGGGGACCTGCCCTGCAGAACCACTGTAACTTAATCACTACTTTACTTTTTTTCTTTTTAAAGAGAGAAGGACAGAGAGAGAGAAAGAGAGAATGACAGAATCAATTTTATGTAGCTTTTCTTGTGACCTTCATTGCTCCGACACTTTGTTGTGTGTGTGGTGCTGGGGTTTGAACTCATATCCTTGTGCATGCCAGGCAAGGACTGTAACTGCTGAGCCACCACTCCAGCCCCTTAATCACCACTTTAAAGAGATATCTCCAAATGCAGTCACGTTCTGCGCTGTTGGGGGAGACACGATTCGGCCCGCACAGGGTTGGGTGTGAATCACCGTGAGTCTTTGAAGGCAATCTGTGGCAGTTGTATTTCCAAAGACATCCCCATGGTCATTAAGTCACCTTGCCGCTCCTCCATCAGAGGGGTCTATGTCCCCTTCTGGACCATGGGTGGACCTGTGACGGAGGTCCTGGAAGGTGACGTGGCCTCCTAGCGCCCAGCCACATGTCGTAAGGAAGCCTGGCCGCCATGCAGGACGCAGCCGGCACTCCAGGTGCGGTCCCAGTAGCCTTCAAAACTGATCCAGCCCCAGCCCCTATCTAATGAGAGACCCCCACCCAGAACAGCAAGATTGGGCCCAGCCGACCCCCAAAGCACAAGCAGTAATAATGACCGCAGTGATTGCCTTTCTTTGCCCACTAGGCCTGGAGTGGTCGACAGTGCAGGGAGACACTGAGGAGCCTGGCCTGTGGGTGGACACACCTGGTCGGGGGTGAGGCCACGTCCAGCCTCAGAAGCCCTCAGAAGGCAGCTGGTGTCCCAGGCCCCGGCTGCCCCTGCACCCCAACCTTCAGGCTATATTCTGTTACTGCACTGTGGGTTTGTATTGTCAACAAACAGCCCGTCCTACTGGGTGTCACTCCCTCTGGTCTCCTTTTGTCCCCTCCATCCCTTTCTTCCCTCTTCACCATTTGCTTCCAAGACGCTCCTCTCCTGTGTTCCTGTCTGTTCATTGTTCTTTAGAGTTTCCATTTGTTCTTTCTGGAATTTGTCTCCCTGTCTGATTTCCTCCCGGGGCTCCTCCTAGTTTTTCGCCTACCCCTGTGTCATCTGCCTCTGCCTCTTCCTCCTCTCACTTACCTGTTCCCCTTCAAGTTTCCAGCAGCACCTCCTTCTGCTCTCCCCTAACTCCTCCCTCAATTTCTCTCTTGGCCGCTTCCCTTCCTCAAACTGGGTCTGGAAAGCTGTCGCCTTGGAGCAGGACACGCTGGAGGGCGGAGGCTCCCGGAGGGCCGGAGGGCCGGATTGTGATCGTTTTATTTTTACAATGTCCTTGCGTGGATGGAAGTGTTTGAGTGGGGTGGGGTTATGTGCTGGGTGGGAGGGGACCAGGACGGGCGAATAGCACTTGTGATTAATGTAGGTCAGTTGCTGCGCTGTGTCCCTCATGGTCCCAGTGCGAGGAGAGCCTTGTCATCTGGGGCCCGTTTCTGCAGAGGTGGCTGCCACACCCACTCAGGGAAGCTGCTCAGAGGGGACGAAGCACAGTGGCAGGTGAGGGAGAAGAGGGCATGAGAGGACCCCCTCCTCCTGCACCACCTTGGGTCCTCAGAGGGTCCTGGACCCACCCCCGTGCTGGCAGGTGGAAGAGAGCGCTAGGAAGGGGTGTGAGCCCATCTGATCTCAGGCGAGTGCTCTGATTTCTCTGGATCTCAGCATCCTCCTCTGAGAAGTGGGAGAACCACTCCCAACCAAGCGCCAAGGACATTCGTAAAATAGGACAGGACAGCGTGTGTAAGTGTGCTCAGAGTGCCAGGCATGCCTTTCCAACAGCATGGGCAGCCCTGGAGCTCCTGTTTCACGGAGGAAGAGACCAAGGCCAAAGCGTCCCAAGGGTGGCCATACACAGCTTTAGAACTACTGATGAGCCAGGGACTGTGGCACATGCCTTTGATCCCAGCAGCTCAGGAGGCTGAGGCAGGAGGATTGCATGTTCACAGCCAACCTCAGCAATTTAGCAAAAGCCTGACTCAAAATAAAAACTAAAAAGGGCTGGGGGTGTGGCTCTATGGCTAAGTGCTCCGTGCCTGGGTTCAATCCCTCGTACCCTCTGCCTTCCCAAAAAAAGAACTACCGATGAGCCACTGCATCTGGGTGGGGTGCAGAGGGACCCTCCTGGGCAGCGATCTCTACAGGACAGGGGTGACAGGAGCAGGCACCCAGGGAAACCTCAGCAAACATTGTCACTGTACCCAGGCACCGTGCTGGACTGGGGACATGAAGGGACAGAGCAGACAGGACACCAGCCCTCACGGAGCTCACATTCTAAGAGGGAGACAGGCATGAAACACAAAGGTAAAAACGCAATGAACAATGGTGCAGAGTGCAGGAAGCAGTGCAGCCAGAGAGAAAGGCCCGGGAGGCAGAAAGACGCAGCACCGAGGAAATGCAGTTGCGTCCCAGGCTGGAGGAGGAGCAGGAGCTGCCCAGGGGAACCGCATGTTCCAGTCTTAGGTAAAGAGAGCGTGGAAAGGCCCGGAGCAGGAAAGAGCGCCAAGCGACGAATGAGCGCAAAGGTGGCTGCAGGACTGGAGAGAGAGTGCTGGAGGCGGAGGGCGCCAGGCGGGCAGAGCCAGGTTGTTCAGGGTGCCAGGAAGGGGCGTGAGCCCATCTGAGAGTTTCAAGCAAGAAAGTGATGGGGTTTGATTTCTGTTTCAAAACCTCCTCTGGCAACAGAAGAGCAAGAGTGTGCGGGAGACCCCAGAGGAGCATCTAAGCAGGGACGACAGCAGCTTAACCAGAAGGACGCTCAGATCCTCACGGTTGGCAAAGCCCTCTCAGCAGCCCCTGGGGGATCGGTGTGCTGGGACCCATTTGACAGGCGAGAAGAGCCAGTCTTGACGGGTCACCGTGGCCGTGCACATGACTTGTGGTCCAGCGAGTGCTGGTCTCTGGATTGCAAGCCCAGTCTTGTGCCCTCCATTCTGTCCTCTGGTCCTAGGAGAGTCCAAGATGTGGGCCAAGTGAGAGCTCCCCAGGCTGCCAGGAGACTTGAAGGCATCACCCTTGGCCTCATGTTTATTGAAACGTTCAAATCTCACTCTCCTGAGTCTTGGTTTCTCCATCTGGGAGATGACACCTTCCTGGGCAGGGGTGGGAGTGACAGGATCCAGCCTGCAGTGCTGAGCGTGCATGGCACACATGGGTGCTCGGCCAGTGCCAGCCCCCTGTTCTCTAGCTTCAGGAGCAGAGGCTGTCATGTAGCTGGCCGGCTGAGGGGGATGGGGTTGGTGACCAGCCCTGAGGGTCACTGGCAGGATTGGGTTCCTGGGTGCGTTCCCAAGCCCTGGCCACGGGTCTGCAAAGGAGGATCCAGTCCCACAGCTGCCCTCTGGCCAGGATGTCCCTGCCCAACCCGCAGCAGCAGGGAGGCCCAGTTCCATCTCCCTCCGACCACATCCCCATCTCCTGGTTGTGACCCGTGGGCAAGAGTTTCCAGGGCACAAGGAATGTGCTGGAAGAAGACTGGCGCTGCCCCCGGGGAGCTTCCTTGTCATGGAAGTAGGGCCACTATCCCTCACAACACTGCTCCCTGGGGGCAGATGCGGGAAAGGAGGCTCAGAGGCCCGATGAAGGAAGGGACAGTGAGGGGCTAGGCCACATGGAGGACACAGAGCTGCTTGCCTTGCCCTGGGTTCTGGTCTCCCAGAGTGCATGGGACTTGGGTCTAGATTCCCCTTGTATTTAGTGGCATGGACGGAGCTGGTGCCCTGGCTCGGAGCCATTCAGGGCCAGAGCGGGCAGAAGAGGACTGCAGCCTGAAGAGAGGGGTCTGCACAGACGTTGGCTGGGGAGGCACAGGATGCTCCTGGCAGAGGACAGTGACTCAGGCATGCTCGCGGGAGAGAAGAAGAGCTGGGAGCAGGAGCTGGGCCTTCCAGATGCGGGGCTTTGTTTCTGCCCTATCCGCGCCTTTCATCTCAGGCTGCCTCAAATTGTATTTGAAAATAGAGTATAAATAAATGATCAGATAATAAGACAATGTTCCTTCCCACCAGCTGTGACCTTGAGAGGGTCCTCGGAGTCTTTGTTCTCGGCTGGCTGCGTCGGGCTTGTTCTATCAGCCCCAACAAACAAACACTGACCGGGCAACTGCCACGTGCCAGCCCCGGGCCAGCTGGGGACATGGGGCAGGAGCCCAGCCTCTGCCTCCAGGAGCTCACAGTCTGTGGACACTGAGCTGAGTCCCGGAGAGACCACAGGATGTGCACACCCTAGGGAAGTGACTTGGAGAAGGGAGGAGGGGGGTGGGAGTGCCGTGGATGGCCTCAGGGAAAGGATGGCACCTCCCCAGGGTGACACTCTAGGGCCCACCTGGCACAGCACGTGCAAAGGCCCTGGGGTAAACAGCAGGAGTCTAAAAGAGCTTTAGCACTGGTGGAGCATAAAGTGGAGAATAAGAACAAAACAAGATGAGCCCAGAAGTGGGGACGGGGGGCCAGGTCAGCCTCTCCCGCATAGCTGCTCTGCTTCCTGGGGACTTTAGCAGTGGGAGGTACTGACGCTCTCCTATCCCCAGTGTCATGGAGATGTTGGAGGATTCACTCACAGTGTCCTGCGTGCAAGCAGGATTTAGAGACGGTGATACGTGGGTGAATAAAACAGGCGAAGAGCTGCACCCCGGAGGAGCTGGCAGGCAGGAGTCAGACGAGGGACAGGACACTCCGAAAGCAAACCCTCTGGTAAACCCACAAAGACAGCAGAAGAGCCCTGTAGCGGAACAAGGGGGACATGTGGGGTGAGGAGTTAGGGGCGTGGGGTACAACTTTGAGGTGGTCAAGGAAGAGGGAGCCGTGAAGCAGCCTCGAAGGGGATAAGGAAGCCCTGTGTGCACGTTGGGGAAGAGGGCACACAGCCCGTGCAAGGGCCCCAAGGCAGTGGCGACCAGGTGTGGTGACAAGTGAGGCGAGCCAGTGGTGAACAGGGTGGGCAGAAGGCAGATGTGGAACAGGAGGCCACATCAGGAGGCCCAGGGCCCTCGCAACCCTGCACTCTTACCCTGCATGAGATGGGGAGCAGACCGGAGCCAAGGCGGCCTTAGGTCTGCAAGCTCGTCCAGCCCTGTGCAGGGAACGGGTGGAGGCAGGACTAGGGGCGCATCGGGCTGACCAGACACTGGACACTGGCCAGCAGCACAGCGTCCAGGCAAGAGAGGGTGGCAGCTCAAACCAGGTGCAGTGGGGGAAGTGATAGGAGGAATGACATCTTTCTCCTTTTCTCTTTGAGATCGGGTCTATGCTGCCCAGGTTGGTCTTCAGCTCCTGAGCTGAAGCAGTTCTGCCTCAGCCTCCCAAGTAGCTGGAACTACAGGTATGCGCCACCACGCCCCGCTCAGGGAAGTGACTGGTTCTGAGCGCAGGATACCTAATGGATTAGAGAAGGCGGGCAGCTGTGGGTGACCAGAGGGCTCAGAGCTGAACGTGGAGGGCTGGAGTGTTGGAATTGGGGGTGAGGAGGTTGTGGGGTCACAGATCAGGGACAGGAAGAGACAGAGCGTGGGTCTCAGGTCCACCAGACATGCAGATGGGGGTGTTAAGAGGGGTACGGGACAATCCACAAAGCTAAATTATGAATCAACCCAGATGCCATCATTGGAGGAATGGATGGAGAAACTGGCACACATATACAAGGGAGTACTGATCAGCTATTCAAAACAATAAACCCTGGCCTTTGCTGATAAATGGATGGAAATGGAGAAAATCGCGCTGAGTGAAATCAGCCAAACTCAGAAACTCAAAAGTCGAATGTTATCTCTCGAATGTGGAAGCTAGAGTAAAACAAACAAGGGCCTGGAAGGGTGGCTCAGCAGCTGTGGCACTTGCCTGGCATGCACGAGGATGGGGGTTCAAACCCCAGCATCAGGCCCACAACAAAGTGTCGGAGCAATGAAAGCCACATGAAAACTAAATAAAATTGATTTTCTCTTTCTCACTTTAAAAAACAAATTAAAGGGTGAGAAAAGATCAAGTTTATATAATAGATCCATCAAACTCGGGTTAACAAAAGAACTGGGGGAAGACTAGTTATGTTGGGGGGTTGGTGGGGGAGGAGGATGGGGACAGAAAAGAGGGGTTACAAACACTGTATGGTATACTTTGCACCCCAAAAAGATTCTGAAAATTCCCACGCCAGCATGTAAAACTGGAAAAAATCATTTTAAAAATTATATACAAATTATATATAGAAAAATTATGCATATATATATATATATATATATATATATATATTGTGTGTGTGTGTGTGTGTGTGTGTGTGTGTGATCAGGGGCAGATCAGTGAAGAAGAGACCGGGGAGCGGGAGAGGTGGGTGGGGATGTGCTGAGGAAGGAAGGGGACCTAGCTGTAATGTGTGCACACGTGTGAATGTGTAACAACACACATGCACACATTGTCAAATATGAAAAACTGTAATGCACCAATAAAAAGAGGGGTGCAGGAGGCGCCAGTCTGGGGTGCAGGAGCAGGTCAGACTAGAGAGAGAAATTTCATTGATCCGTAGCTAGATTTCATGAGGACATCCCCATTTGTTTTCAAGGACCCAGGCATAGCCCAGGAAGAGGGTGGAGGCCTGCTGGGGGTGATGTTCCAGAGAGCAGCTTCAAAGGCCCCTGCCTGGGAGGAGTGCTTGCCTCTTGCATGGATCAGCTGTGCCGAAGGGTGAAATCCAGGGTTTTCTTGCAACGGATCAGCAGAAGCAGACTCAGCCATCTCTGTGCAGGGGACACCAGGTGGACCCCAGGCATGTGCAAGGTTCTGCAGCATCGTCCCTCAGCTTCACAGGGCTCCCCAGGAACTGGGGAACAGACTGTGGCGATGGACTGCCCCAATTATCACTGAGGGGCGGGCCCATGTTGGTTCTGGACACGATGACAGCTGTCACTCTAAGTAACAACACTGAGGCCCATGAGGACAAGGTGGTGGAGGGATGGGGCATCAGCCCTTCCAGGCCAAGGCCCCTGTCAGAGAAGCCACAGAGCTGCAGGCAGGTGGCAGTGGCTGATTTCCACCAACAGGGGCCACCCCCACTGAAACATGGTCAGTTGGCACCAGCTGTGGTGAGTGCCCATCTGATGTGACAGGAGCATCTGCCTGCTAGGAACCCAACCAAGACCTGTCACTCAGGCCACCTGGGGATCCCAACAGCCCTGAGGCCTGGGAGGGCATGAGTGGCCACACCTGGGCCCCTCAGGAACAGGAGCCCTAGAGGACGAAGGCAGTGGTCACCTCTCAGGGCCAGGGCTGTCCTGAGGGCTGCATCTGTCATGACTCGTCATGCAGAGGAAAGGAGGGCTCCCCTACGCTCAGGTACCGGGAAGGGTCATTGTGAGGCAGAGTGGGAGCCCACCATGGCTGACTGAAGCAGAGAAAATAGGGACGGGGTTTCATGGGGGGTGTTAGCCAGTAGGGACGGTGGAGGGCCAGGGTCTGCAGCAGGACAGGTGCGCCAGCCGCCTCACCAGGCGAAGCTGGAATGACAGTCTTCATCACAGCCCGTGTCTCTGTTTTGGGGTGCAGGGGGCAGGTGTCACTTATCTCAGCTCTCGACTTGAAGTCAGGACAGAGACTCTTATGAGCTGAGTTTGCGTCTTGTGCCTCAGGGAGGGCAGGACACCTCAGCTGACAGGTTCTCTGAGACTGCACCCAGGGCAGGAGGAAGTTGCCCTCTAAGAAATCAGGGTGCTGTAGCCAGAAGAGCGAGGGTTCGTTCTGGGGGGTCCCAAGCAACAAACCTCCATGACTCCAGGCTCGGAAGGCTGGCCCACCTGGGTCCAGACCTTGGTTCTGTCACCTGCAGCCTGTGCCTGTGCCACCACAAACAAGCCACTTTCTGTCCCTGCCTTGGTTTTCTCACCTGTCCGGTGAGGGGAGGTCTGGAGACACGTGAGGCCTGGAGATGATGTCTACAAAGCTCCCTCAGTGCCATGCCCCAGCTGGGGCTCAGCAAATAGGACCATGGGGCTAGGAAGCCCAGGGTCCTGTGGCTTCAATTCCCTGGGGACTCCAGCGGAGGGCGCTCCAGGAGCTGGGACCCAGGTGTGTGGAGGAAGGAACGGTGGGGCTGGCAGGGCAGCAGCGGGTGGTCTCCCAACCTCCCCCACACTCCCAGACCTGGGGCCCTGGGAGCAGAGGCTGAGAGGGGCACTCCCTCTCACCCAGGAGCACTGTGGGGGAGGGACAGTGACAGAGCTGTACCTTCCATGCCCTGGAGAACGCACCTGCACACATGAAGAGGAGAGGAGAGGAGAGGGCCACTTCATAATGAGCAGGATGGAGTCAGAATGACCAACACAGAATTGTTCTTTGTTTCTAATAACTAGAAGGGACTGGAAAGTTACAGAAACGGGCTGAGGAGCCCTGAAGGAAACCAGCAGCCAGCAAGAGAAGCAAGGCTCTGACGCGGTGGGGCCGGTGTTGGAGGAAGCAGGGATGGCCCTTCCCACTGGCCTCCCGAGCTCCTCCTGCCTTTTTGCTTACTGACCCTGCAGGCTGGGGCCAGGAGCTCTGAGGCATCCCCGGAGGACACAGGAAGCCTCCCTCGGCGATTTGGGAATCTGAAACTTAAACAAACAACCAGATGTGCTGGAGGCTGGCTGCCCCCCACCCCCACCCCTGTCCAGCAGGCGGTTTCGTGCCCTGACCTGTTTGCAGGTGCGTGTGCTGGGCTCTGGGTCCTGAGAAAATCCCAACACTGCTCAAGGCACAATGCTGCTCTCCCTTGACATTCTCACTGTGCTTCCTTCCTTGTTCCAGGAGTAGAGAATTGGGGGCAAGGGCTCGGCACGGAAGCCCCAGATCTGCACATACCAGCTGCCTGACCTAGGACAAGTCACTGTCCTGCTCAGACCTACAGGTCCTCGCCTGCACAGCAATCCTAATGCCCTGCTCAGTGATTGTGCCTGGAGACACATGAAAGACTGCATGGCGAGGTCCCTGCATGTGGTGAGGTCCCTGCCTGTGGCGAGGTCCCTGCAATGGCGAGGTCCCTGCAGTGGCGAGGTCCCTGTGCATGGTGAGATCCTTGCAATGGTAAGGCCCCTGCACGTGACAAGGTCCCTGTGTGTGGAGAGATCCCTGCATGTGGTGAGGTCCCTGCATGTGGTGAGGTCCCTGTGTGTGATGAGGTCCCTGTGTGTGGTGAGGTCCCTGCACGTGGCGAGGTCCCTGCGCATGGCGTCCATGCACATGTGAGTTAGCACCTCTGGACATGTCCCTGCGCATGGCGTCCATGCACATGTGAGTTAGCACCTCTGGACATGTGAGTTACCATCTCTCACGTGCTGCTGCAGAAGCAGAGCCATGCACTCAGGGACCAGCAGAGGCAGCTGCGAGAGTTCGTCCCCTCTTGTCAAGACAGGACACCGTCTCCACCCTGCCCCAAGGGAGAAGCTTTCTGGTGTTTTGGGGCACCTATTTAGTGCCCAGCTCCTACCAGCTTCTCTGCTCGTGGGAGCCCCAAGATAACAAGCCCTACGTCCTCCACTTCCAGAGGGGCTGGCAGGGTGACACACTGGGACTGGAGCCCATGCCCAGGAGTGCCCCTTGCCTCCGGAAGCCAGCGGGCAAGCTGAGCGCTCGGCTCGCTTGACCGCCCTCCCGGTGCTGCCCAGGCGTTTCCTCCGACTACCGAAGCATGAGTGCCCCGTTCGCTGATCCTCTACCCGGGAATCAAAGCTTGTCATTTCTGGCCTTTTCTTTCTTTTTTTTTCCCCCTCCCTCTGCCTCCAGCCCTAGAGTTTCCAATTTCACCATTAGCTCATTGAGTGGTGGCAGCGTTCCCAAGTCTCATTCAGGAAGGCTCCGTCTTCCGCAGGACACAAGGGATAGCAGGGAGGCAGGGCCAAGGGACCAGAGCAGGGTCAGAATTGCACCTGTCCTGTGGGCCACCCAGAGGCAGGACTGTGGGCCCAGGGGAGAGGCCTCAACCCCGCACTCTCCTCTCTAGGCCTTCGGTGGGCACCCGTAAGCCGCAGCAGATGTGCTGTGGCGTGTGGCCTGTGATGAGGAGGTCCCGGAGGGGTAGGTGTGCCTCATGTAGAAAAAGGGGTGGGCCCTGAGGAAGCTTCACCCTGGCTGGGGACACAGCTTCTGCAGAGGCCAGAAAGCCACGGCAGTGCCCCACCATGCCAAGAGAACAGGGGGCTGAGACCAGACTGCCAGGGCCAGAGGAAGGGCAACGTGACAGGTCCCACCCAAGAAGGATGCCGGGGGCGTCTTTGGGACCCGCTAGAGTCTGAACTTCCAGGGCTGCTATTCAACGAGGTAATGGTGATGACCATGGTTTCGTTCCATTTACTCCGCTAAGCACATCATGAGCTTCATCTCCTTCTGTGACACCCTCAGAGCATTGTTCCTCTGTTCAACAGAGGATCACACCGAGACCTGGGGAGTGAGGTGATGTCCCCAAGGCCACACAGCTGGAATCCTGACCCAGGCTCCAGGGTGGAGCTCTTTCTTTTCTTTTCTGAGAACAGGTCTTGCCTGCCCAGTGGTCCAAAGAGGGTGAAAACCAAGTGAGGAAGACGCACACTTCAGCAAGGCCTTGCACACCCAGCCTCACACGCCCAGCCCAGCGCTCCCAGCCCAGCACCTCCAGCCTCGCATGCCCAGCCCGGCACCCCCAGCACCCCCCACCACAACCCAAGCCCCTCCACCCAGAGGTGGGAATGGAAAAGCGATGCTTGCAGCTGATGTCACCGAGTCTGGCGTGGTTTGTTACATCACAATAACCAAGCCCAGAGGTCACTGTAATAAACCCCCATTTACATTATTAACAGGCTGAGGCACAGGAGGTTTGGACAGTCACATGTGCTTACGAAGCTAGCTAGTGACAGAGCAAAAGCGTGGCTGAGCAGCAGGTCCTGGAGCCTATGATCATGGGCAGGGTGGGGACGTTGAGAACCTTCAGATGCTCTTAGTGAAACAAACCAGAAGAGGCCAGGAGTCGTCTGGTTTGTGTTCAGAGTCGCAAGGCCCATGTGTTGAAGGGTGGTCCCCAGCCCCTGGCCCTAGGGAGGTGGAGAGACCCAGAGCAGACTCCACAGAGAGGAGTCCAGGCCAGCACAGGTCAGCAGCGGCAGTGGCTGAACATCAGAGGTAGTGTCACTCCCGGGATGCACCCCCATCTGGGTCCTGAGGGAAGAGCGGAGATGGCCAGCCAGGGGTCAAGCAGAACAAGGGAAGGAAGGAGCCCACACAGAAGGGACCGCGTGGAAGGACGCGTCTGCTCCGTGCCATGCAAGTCTGTTGAAAGAATGTCATGAACATCGTTCTATGACCCTCCCAGGTCGCTTTTGGTGTTTCCTGCTGAGCCAGCAGACCTCAAGGCCCAGAAGAGGGATGTGACTTACTCCAGATAAACCAAGAATGAGTGATTTTCCGAGTCAACGGGAATCCAGACCTCTCCAGCGCCCTGAACCCAGCCCAACTGAGGATGCCAGCAGCCACCTGAGTATGGGCAGGAGCAGTCCCCTGAGTTCTCGGGCTCCAAATTCGGAGTGATGAGGAAATTGAAACCCAGAAGCCAAAGGCTGGCTGGAGCCAGATGACAAAGCCCACTGTGTCCTTTCCGTCTAAAACTCACGGCCCTTTTTCTTCTAGGAGACTTCACTCCTGCAAACCCCACAACCCACTGCGGGTGCTAAGCTGTTCGACTCCGCATCATTCATAACAATGAGAAGTGGAAACATCCTAATGATGGCGGTAGAGACATTCATCCTCTTTCCAGCCACACGTGCCCTGGACTTGAGGCTCTTTGAACTGCCCTGACTTCAGAAGCCGCTCTGTCTTTTAGCCTTTATGATTTTGCACATACAGGTGACTCCTCTTATCCAAGGTGCTGTTGCTGTGGTTCCAGTCCCGCCGTCACCCACAGTCAGTGTGGCACAATGAAGCGTTTTGGGGAGAGAGACTGTGTCCACTTCGCGCTTCTTACAGCATGTCTTGAGAATGTTCCATTTCATTATTGCTCATTGTGGTTAGCTCCTATTACGCCTCATTTATAAATTGGATTTAATTGTAGGTGTGTATAGGAAAAAGACCTGGGGTACACAGGATTGGCTTCTAGGGGTCTTGGAATGTGTGCCCCACAGAGAGGGGTCTGCCGCACTGTCTCCACCTAAAACTCCTTTCCGTCTGTCATCTGCCTGTCAGCTCCTGGTACCCTTCAATGCGCCACTCAAAGCCACCCAGAAAGGAAGGCAAGTTATCTTTACACGTCCAGCACCTGGCTCAGGCTTGACATATCCATCAAACGGAGAAAGGGATCACGGAGCAAAACAAGAGTGAATATCTTCAGCTGTTTATTGCTTCCCGCTTTTTATCTTTAACCTGATACCTTAAACCAAGACAAATTCTGACATCCAAACTGTCTATTTCGGCATGACCTCACACCACACCTTCGTCCCATCTGCAGCTTATCAGAGCAGCCTCCCTAGCACCTGGCTCCTTTCTTTCCTGTCCACTGTGAAGCCATGACCTAGGAGGTCCAGTCCCCAAGAGGTGTGGCAGCCAGAGTCATAGTGCAGCGCCTGGAGGATGCAGAAGAGCGCAAGCTGTCGCAGTGTTTCTCGAACGCGATGAAGACGTGCTTTATCTTCAAATCGACTTCTGCTCCTATCTGCCTCCCTCATTACCCATAGAGTTCCTTGGACATTTTGGAAAGCCCAGCCCAAGCCCCAAGTGCAGACTTCCTGTCCCCAGCTCCTCTGTCCCCATCTTCTTGATTCTGCCTCCTGAACCTTCCCTAAACACCAGTCAAGAACCAGCCAACCCCAATTAGCAGACGGCGGGAAAGAGGAGGCCAGGAGCATTCACTCGGTAATAAGGAGGGCCTGTCTTTCTGTGTCCTCTCCTTCGACTCCCTGGAGTGCTCTCGCCTCATCTTTCCTTCCATGCAGCTGATGCAGGACCAGAAGGGGGACCAAGCAACTCTCCAAGCCGCACACTTCCCTCATCCGCAGAATCAACTCCCCAGGCCACAGCCAAATGGCAAAAGGGTTTCTTGGCCTCACCTCCACATTTCCACGTGGTTGTGGCTCCTGTAAGGTCCCCTACAAATGTGCCTGCGTAGTCAGGTGTTTTCTCAGGGCACATCAGGGACAGTGTAGCTGAGAATTCGTTGAAGGAGGTGTTGCCAGTGACTTACGGACACATGCAAACCTGCGGGAACCGTGCAGCGTGGTACGCACATGCAACACGGGTGTCAGGCAAGCCATGCCCGGCAGTTCTGCCCTGTGGACGCCCTGCTAGAGTGTGGGCTGCTTCACCACAGCCCATCGCAGCTCAACAGGGGTGAGCATCATTGCTCCCTGCCCATCAGGCACACGGCTTCCACGCCATCCACGCCGCCCATCACCCACGGGGCTGTGCACACTGCCTGTCACCCACGGGGCCGTCCATGCCGCCCGTCACCCACAGGGCCATGCACGCCGCCCATCACCCACAGGGCCATCCATGCCACCCGTCACCCACAGGGCCATGCACGCCGCCCGTCACCCACAGGGCCGTCCACACTGGCTCTCAGAACTCACTAGCCAGACAGCCAGTGCTGCCAGTAGGTCTGGCATTTTATAAGCAGCATAGATCAATTGGAAAAGTGAATTATCCTCGGTTAGTGACTAATAATAAGATAATAACTTTATAACCAGCCAAAAAAGTGTGTAGAAGCTGAAGAAAATGTGGCAAGAACTGAAAAATTGAATTAAGATATGCGAAAAAGAAAAAGAAAAATCAAAAGTGGGTGGCTTTGTGAAAAGGCAAAGACCTGTTAATTTGGCATCAGAATTAAATTACTCCTCTGTTATAGATGAATTCAGTGCAGCAAAATGTAGGAAAATACATTTAAACAATCACTGAGCTTATAAATCCAATGAATCGTTATGATCCCGCCGAGAGATCTTAGCTCGCTTTTTCTGAACCAGAAGCACCTTCCACGATGTGTGGGAAGACTCGGTGCTGGCCACATTGCTATGCAGCTCTTGTCCCCGGCCGCTGAGCATCTCAGAGCTCTTGCATCCTCCAGTCCCTCTGCCTGAAGGTCTGTCCCAGATTCCTATGCAGGCTCCTCACCTTCACGTAGGCCTCAGCTTCAGGGTGGGGACTTCTCTGATCACTCTCACCTCAGTCCCATCTCCCACATCCTAGTCCATTTCCTGTTGCTATAACAGAAGGCCTGACAGGAGGTAACTTATAAAGGAAAGAAGTTTAGCTTGGTGTACAGTTCTAGAGGCCAGGAAGTTCAAGATCCTGTGGCTGCCTCTGCCAGGGGCTCATGATGCTCCACAACACAGCAGAAGTTGGAAGGGCAAGCGGGTGCACCCAAAAGAGGAAATGGGGGGCTGTACTCCCATGAGAGTGAGCCCATTCCCCCGGGAAAGCATTTTATGCACTCATGAGGGCTCTGCCCCCTGGGTCCCACTTCCCAACCCCTATGCTACCAAGGAATTGAGATTTCAACCTGGGACATTTGAGGGACACACCCACACCACAGCGTCCCACGGCCAGGCTTTCTTCCCCGTTACCCTGTCCTGTGTGTTCCTGGCTTTTCTACCTTGTGACGTCACCCTCTCCACTTATTGCCAAGGACTGCACAGGTTCGTGGTGGTTGGGAGCAGGGCTGTTCTCTAATGGTGCCCTGGGCAAGTCCAGACTCTCTCAGCTACAAACCTGGGGTCATGGTTCCCAGCCCATGAGCTCTTCTGAGGAGCTGACGCTTTGGGGGAGTGGGGAGGTGCAGCCGTGCTCGTGAGTGTGGAAAACACTTTTATTTGAGAATATTTCAAATATAGACCAAAGTGAAGAAAACAGCAGAATAAACCCCTATAATCCATCACTGAGCGCTCACAGTCATCTGATCAATCACACTCTTCACCAATTCCCCCAATCCTGGGTCATGCAGGGGCTTCACATAGCTCTAGCAGGAAGCATCTCACCAGGTGCTTTGGAAGCAGAGCAACTCTGAATACGTGACCACAGTTTCACCATCACACCAAGAAATTGACTCAGCGCCCCTTTCACTCCCCGGGTCACCGTTACACCCCCAAGCCCCTGCACAAGGTCTAGCACAGGGCAGATTACAAAACACTTATTTAGGGGCTCAGCGGTTGCAGCGCTTGCCTGGCATGTGCAAGGACCCAGGTTCAAACCCCAGCACCACGTACACAACTAAGTGTCGGAGAAAAAAAGGCCAGGTGAAAAATAAAATTGATTTTATCTTTCTCTCTCTCAAAAAGAAAAAAAGCCACTTGTTTAAGTGCCTCTTGGGCCACAAATGTGACTATGCTCTAAGGTCTCAGTGCCTCTGAAGCCTCCGCCGTTCAGTTTCCTCTGCTCTGTAGACAGGTGAACTCCTCTTGTTTGGACATGATTTGATACAGTACTAGGGGCACAGGGGAGAAAGTGGCAACACCATTCCAGAAGCTTCCACTCCCCGACTGAATGCCTGACCTCGTCTTAGGCACCAGGGATCAGCAATAACTAAGATTCCCGTTGAATAAAATAAGCTTGCAGTTTGTGTGGCAGAAGGAAGACGTCTAGATCACGTGAGAGTGTGGTGAAGAACGGGCCCTGGATCAGAACATACGAAGGTCCCGTACACACACTCAGTGGAACGGACAGAGGGCCCAGGGCCAGATGAAAGCAGGCATGAGTCGGTGGTGCGCAGCAGAGACGGTATCTCACTCCCGTCGGGAGAGGAGCAATTGCTTTATTAATGATGCCAGAGCAGGCAGCTATCTGCTGGAAGAAAAGTTGAAGCCTCATCTTACATCACACACATAAATAAACCCCAGATGGATGGAAAAGTTAACAGTCAAAAGAAAAAAAAATTAAAGCAATAAATATCTTGAAAGAAACTGTAGATGCCAGGACATTTTTTTAAAAGTCATATTTAAAAGAAAGACATATTTTATTACACAAAATGACTTCTGTGACAGCAGATATCATTCACAAAGTCAATATAAAAAGGAGCGATTTGAGTATAAAGCCATTTGCAATGCAGACGTCAAACGAAAGGTTGCTATTTCCATGTGGGAAGAGTTGTTACAAACTAGCAAATGCACAAGGGAGGTTGAAGTTAGGCAAAGACGACAGGCAAGACACGGTGCAAAGCCACACGGTCAACAAACAGGAAAAGATGCGCAAACGCACCGATCGCAGAGCCGCTCGAAATTACCGTCACGATGAAATCCCATTTTGCCCCCGTCAGACAGGCAAAAATTAAAAATAAGCCTAACATCTATTGCTGGAGTGGATGCAATGAGATCGCAGGCTTGTGGATTGTTGAAGAAACTCGAAGCGTCACCGTAGTTTGGAAAGCAAGCTGGCAGCATTAACTAAAATACAAAACACTCCTCAACTGAGCAATCCCACTCCTGGGAATTCATTCCACCAAAATGAAACGGCAATTGGAAGGATGTACGCATGCGGGTGTTTGTTGTAGCATTGTTTATAGCAGAGGGGGAAAAAACAGGAAATAACATGAATGCCCGTCGATAGAAGACTGGACGGAAAGGTTATGGTACCTCCTCCCTATGAAGTATGATGCTGCCATCGAGACTGAACTCGAGCTACTGCAGCTGACGTGGAGGGTTTCCCGTGGGTGTCACGGCTTGAATCAGCACAGCTAGCTGCAGAAAGGGTGCCCCAACAGTCACGTGGCCCCAGTGAGCAAAGCAGTGAACGTGCACGTGCTACATGCGGGTTGCTCACGTGAATATGCCTTGCACACCTGCTCTTGTGAACACACCAAAATACACAGGTAGTTAACACGGACGGGGAAGAGACGGGAGAGGATGTGTACGCAGAGATGGAGACTAGCAAAGGAGAAAGCGAGACGGGCTGGTCGCACATGCGGGGCAGTCGCCCGATTGCGCCCTTTTTGCAGGTATCTGCATGGGCATCAACATTGAAAGAGCAGGCGAGCGTGGGAGAAGGTGCAGCACCCAGGGGTCCACGTGCAGAAGGAGAAGGGGTGCAGCTGGGCCTCCCTGAGGGGTGAGCTCAGTGGGAAGGGGGACGTGATGGATGAGCAGAGGCCCCAGGCAGATCTCACCAGAGCGGCGCTGCAACCCAACCTCCCCAGAGGAGCTGGGTGCAAATCCACCCATGCTGCACTGAGGGTTTGCTATTTTCCCATTGCCCAGAGGAAGCAACTGAGGCCCAAGGTCGCTGGGACTCTGACCCCACCTTCTTTCCACCATGCCACTGCTGTGGTCTCTGTGGGTGAATAAACTCCTCTTAGCAGCAAAACCAGGGCTTGGCAAAAGCAAGCTGGCAAGATTCTTGTCGCTGAGTCAAGTGGAAGGGGAGGAGCAGCTGACCCATACCGCCTCTCCCCACTCTGGACCCTGCATTGTGCACTGGCCAGGACTTTGCAGACTGGCAGAGCCGTGTGCAAATTGGGGTTCTACCATTTGCTGGCCATTTATCTTGGTATGGTTACCTTCCCCAAGTCTCAGGCTCCCCAGGATTTTGGCAGCTTTATAGAGAAAACAACTGACACATAGCAGGCAATCCATTAACATGAAGCCCCATGCAGCAAGAGCCTCGGACTGGAGTTTGACAATCACAAACTGGCTGTGTGACCTTGGCCAAATTGTTTAACCTCTCTGTGCTTTAAGTTCTCCATCTGTAAAATTTGCAACATGACAATTTCCCTCGAGGGATTTCTGTGAAGATCAAATGAGTTCATACGAAGTGAAGCGTACCTGGCACACAGTCTGTGCTCAGCAAATGTCATGGTACCTGGTTGACAAGGTTCTCCTATCATTAGAAAATGTGAGGTTATTATCAATTCTTCTGCTGTTCTTCCTCCTCTCTCCCACCCTCACCCCATTTATGATGCACTAAGCTCCTGTTCTGCGTCAAACTCTGTGCAATATACAAAGGTCACATGGTGAGCTTAGGGACAAGGACCCAGCCTCTCAGAACTCAGGGATTCTCAGGAAAGATGAGCAAACTTTGCATCTTGAGAGTGTGAAGAGGTAAGGAACTTGGCCGGGCACCAAGCCCACCTGGCCTAGGGACGGAGGGTGGGGATCTCCCCTCGGGTGCCCCAGGAAGCTCTGTGCACCTTCGAGCAGGCCGTCGGTGTGGGCTGGCGTGACCCTGCATGGTGTGCTACCCATTGGGGTAACGCACTGCTCACACGCAAGGGACCCACCTGCCACCAGTGGGGATGTTCAGGCTCCTGTGTGTTACAGAAGAGGCCCTCAGAGGCCAGGAGACAGTGTAGTGTGCCCCCTCTCAGGGTACAGGATGCTCCTGGAGGACACAGGATGAGGTGCGGCCCCTCCCGCGGGTGCTCAGAAACTTAGCGACCTTTCCTGCAGGCAGCAAGGCCAGCTCTGGGTATGGAATTGGTTGCGCTTGGCAGAGCATGGTAAGCAAGCACTCTGGGGAACCCCGTCAGGGACAGGCCCGTGTCCAAGCCCCATGACAGCTCACCCCTTTAGCAGGTGAGCAGACTGAGCCCCAAGGAAGTGGGATAACCAGTCCCTGTCTCAAGTATCTTGGGAGAGCAGGGCAGAGCCATGACATTTAGGGCCCTGGGTCCTCCCACCTCCTTGGCACAGCAGCAGCCTGCTGCCCCCCACACACTGGACTTGGGGGTCCACATCTGAATGTGAGGCCAGTGCCTCCTTCACTGCCTCCAGTGCCCGGAGGAGGAGCACTGCCAGGCTCAGACACTGCTACTGAATCATCCTGTGACCCACACCCCTGTAAGTCTGCAAGCAGGGGGTCCCTCCTGTAGGACAGGATGCAGGGAAGAGCCAAGGTCACCTCTTCCAGGAAGCTCTCTAGTGTGACCCTGTCACTCACCAACAGGCCTCCCTCTGTCACTCTTCTCTCAGTCATTGGCTCTGCTGGTGGCAGACTTGCTCCCGTTTCTGCTTCTGTCTGTCGCACAGAGCGTGGCACGCAGTAGGTGCCAGGCTGGATCAAGGCCCTCCCTGACCGGGCCCCATGGGAGCACGGCCCACCACTGCCCTGCAGCACGATCCCAATTAAGTTGTCCACCATGCAGGGGCTCACTTAGCGTCTGCCTCCCACTCCCAGGCTGATCCTGGAGGCAGAGATGTCACCTGCCCTGTGCACAGTGTGCCTTGAGCACACAGTAGGTCCTCAACAAACTTGATCTCACACCCCACCTCTTTAGACCAACAAGCCGCTGTGGCTAGAAAGCCCTCCCCTGGCCTTCCCTGCCTCTTGGTCATCTGCTCAGCTGTCGCCAGCTCCCTCGCAGCTCTTCCTGAACCCCCAGGCGGCATCACCTGCCCTCTGCAGGTGACCCCACCGTGGGCCTCCTCCACCCTGCTTACCTGCACTGAGCCAAGCCTCCCTTGGCACCCCTCTGTCCGATCACGAGGGCTCCTGAGCGGGGACCACGTCTCTCCCGTTTCGCCTTTTATTCAGAGCACATAACAGCCAATAAGAGCACAACACCGAGCTAATATTTGTTCAGGACTTACTATGGAGTAGGTGCTGGAAGTATATTTTCCACGATATTCTATTTAATTACCAGAACAGCACCTTGAGGGAGGTGCAGCTGCCCTCATTCTCCAGACAGGGCGGGCTGCCCAGGTCCCTGGCCTGTGTGCCGTCCAGCCCCAGGCCCCAGCAGTCACCTCCTGAGCTGCTGAGCTGCACACGGGGCCCCTTTGCCCCAGCCTGCCCTCTCTTGGGCTCCGTGTTGCCAGGGAGCTCCAAAGCCCAGGGAGACGGGCTGGTTTGGCTGGAGAGAACGGGAGGGAGAGGGTGGGTGAGGAGGGGCGGCGAGCTGGTCACCAGGCCGTCCAGGACCCTCTCCGTCCTCCCTCACGCTTGCCCGCCCAGGTGGTCCCGCTCCATCCACACGGGGCTCCCTCTCCCTGCTCGTTGCTGGCAGGGACTTTTTCTCTGGGTCCCTTCTGCCCTTTAACATTCGCCTTGCTCCTCTGCACCTTTATGTGGCCTTGCAATTGCATTTTTTTCTACTCTGTAGCTTGATTGTTAATATTCTATCCTAATTTTCTTGGGGGCGGCTCAGTTCCTGAGGAAATCCCACTCCAGCCTGCAGGGTAGCGTGTGGTGGTTCAGAGCTCTGACTGGAGGTGGCAGCCCTGGGGACGGGGACCTCTCTGCAGGAGTTCTCGTCATGGATGCCTGGCTTTGCTACCAGTTCTCACCAGGCTCAGGACTGGCGGCTCCCCTTACGCACTGGGTCTGCCCTGTCCCACTGTCACACCCAGCTTCCTGCATCACTGGGGGCTTCCTGAGGCTTCCTTGGCAGCCCCAGCCGCAGGAGTAAAAGCTGCCTCTCCCAGCCTCTCCTTCCTCCTGGCCAGGGGCTAAAGGCCCCCGAGGGCCCCTCTGCCCTCAGGCTCCAGTGGGGCTGAGCCAGTCTGGCTCTGTCTGGGAGCCGCTCAGAGCCTTTTCCAACCACACCACCACCTCAGCAGCCAGCACCAGTGCATTCTACACCTCGCTCCTCCTGATGTCCAAATGCTACTTCATTCTGATGTCCTAATCCATGAACTTAGAAAACATCCACAGAGCCCCTTCTCTATTCCAGGAACTTTCCAGGGGCTACTGCAGTGAACAAGAGATAGGTTCTGACATCCCAGGAGAGGCAGGTGGGTGGGAGAGACGCCAGATACCAAACAAGAGAATATCAGGCTGCAGGGCCGTCAGGAGTGGTCGTGTAAGTTGTGTGGGCAGCAATGGCCTTCTGGAAGCCACAAGGAAGCCAAGACCCGAATGATGAGCTTACAAGGAAAGCACAGGGACAGGGGAAGCAGCACACTCAAAGGAGAAAACTAGGCGTCATTCCTGCATTTATAGATGAGGAAGCTGAGCCCAGAGAGGTTAAATCACTGCCTAAGGTCACACAGTGAGTGAGCAACTGAACTCACTCCAATCCCAGTGCATCTCCTTCCACAATCCTGTACCCATCCCACTTCATCGCTGTGGCCTGGACAAGGGCCACAGGGCAGGAAGGCCAATGGATGCCCCATAGCTGCAGACACAGGATCTCTCCGGATTCATCCCTGACCAGCTAGCAGACGGGTGACACACATCCCTAACCAGTTAGTGGATGGGTGACACACATCCCTAACCAGTTAGTGGACAGATGACACACATCCCTGACCAGCTAGCGGACGGGTGACACACATCCCTGACCAGCTAGTGGACAGATGACGCACATCCCTGACCAGTTAGCATACTGAGAAAAGGAACGGAGGGAAGAGGGAAGAGTATAGGAAACTGGATGAACAGCCCCAGCAGAACTCTTGCCTTTCCCCCTCCCTGCAGCCCGCACTTGCTCCAGCCTAGTCCTTCCTCACAGTTGCCCAAAATCCTCTGGCCACCTCCGCTTCCCTCCGTGCCCATCACCCAGACGGGTCCAGTCCACCATGTGCATAGAGACAGCAGCACCCACCTGGCATCTCCCTGCCTCTAGGTTTGGTCCTTGAATTCCTTATCCACCTGCCTCCCCCATGTTGTTTCTCTGCTCCAGCCTTCTCCCTGAGGCCTCCAGTGCATCCTCGTCTTAGGATGGGCCTTACTTAGCATCTTGACCTGGTGCTTCCGAACCTTCCCAGGAGCCATTCTCCCACCTGGCATGCCTGTCCTCTCCTCACCCACCCACCCACCCACCCTGATCTAGCTACCTCTTCCTCATTTACGCACTGTTTAAATGTCCTGTCCTCAAATAGGCTGTCCTTCCCCACCAAGGTTGGGCTTGACCTCCTGCTCTGCCGCCCCACAGCACCCTGCACCTTGTTCTCTACCCCTGGGCATGGCATCCTGTCTGTCTGCACCTCTGCTTGTCCGCAGATTCCTGGAGACGGTGACCACGTCTATCCTCTAACCATCCCAGAAATTGACACACAGAGGGTCCACGCTTTGGACTTATTGCTAAGCGGAACTTGCGGCAGTGTGGAGTTCAAATCTCTGCTGCTGCAGCCTTCGATGCATGACCTTGGGACATGGGGTATGACCTCCCTGAGCCTTTGATTCACCTACAGGAAAAGTTGGTACCATGTGTTTGCAGGATGGTTGGAGGGTTAAGTGTGAACATCTGTGGAAGTGCCTGGGCCCTGGAAGTCACCCTGTAAGAGCCTGCAGAGCTATGGTCACAAAGCAAGCACCCTGAGTGGAACATGCTCACTTGGAAAGCCCAGGGGTCAAGACATAGGCCCTCGGGCTGGGTTGGGGGAAGAGGGTCCTCATTTTCCCACTCGCTAACTGGACAACCATAAGCCAGATACTCCGACCCTATGTGACCCAGTTTCCTTATCTGTAAAATGGGAATTAGGGGATTCCTTCTTCATAGGCCTGCTGTGGGATTCAACGTGGGTGAGCATCCAGCACATTCAAATCCCCAACAGACTCTCCTGGTCGCATTGCCATCAGCACAGAGCACTGAAGAGCACACCATGATGCCCCTGTCCACGGTGATCCTTGACAGAGAGGCAGATTTCCAGAGAGGTTAAGTGACTGCCCAAGGTCAAACAGCCAGGAGACCACCGCACCCTTGTGCTTCAAAGCCAGGTCTGCTGTGCCCAAATCCCATGCTTTCCCCACTCCATCAAAGGAGCAGCTCAAAATAGGCCTGTGGCATTTCGGCTAATTTCCTCTAAGCCCTTCCCCAGTAATGAACTGCGGGCACACAAAGCGGCCCCCCAAGAGCATCCATTCAGTAGCTGCTAAGTATCCATGCCTGGTGGGACCCAGGCGTCTGACTGGGCTCAGGCCACGCCAGCTCCTCTCAAGCAGCCTCGCCTTGTCTGCAAAAGGGGCCTGCAGGGGACAGCTACACGGGGAAGGGAGGGGCACGAGCACCACCTGGAAGAAGCTGGAGACACCGTGTGTGAAAGCGGGGAGAAGAAAAGAGACCCACCCTCACCGAGGGCCCAGTATGTGCCTGCCCCTTCACCCATCGTACACCATTCGGTCCTCACTGCTACCATCCAGGCATTGTTTATCACGGGTCTACTGCGGTCCAGCCCTGCGTTAGATCCCAGAGACGTGAACAAGACCCGGCCATTGACCTCAAAGGACTTAGAAGGCAATGAGGGAAAGAACCTATGCTCAATAAAAGGCCATTGACCTGATTACAGAGGTCTGAACTGGCGGCAGGGGATGGGAAGCCAGGAACAATTTCAGAATGGGGTGGGAAAGTTCCGAGGCGCCCATTTTACACACAGTGACACCGAGCCTCCCAAAAGACAACTTGTAGGGAGCCCTGCAGTGACCAAGTAGCAGAGCAAAGCCGTGGCCCCAGGCCTGCTCCAGAAGTCTCTGCTCTCTCTCTCTGCTGGCAGCGGAAGAGCGGTCACCCTCCTCCCCCACCCCCTGAGCGTTTCTCAATGATGATCTGGCCAGAAGATTAATCAGACACTGCTAAAGCTACAGCCACCGTGGGTAGCTCAGAGGCGAGCAATTGCTGTGGACAGAGGCTTCAGAGCTCCTCTTACTCATTCCTTTTAAGCAAAAGGTGCAGGGGCAGGGGATGAGAAGAAGGGCTCTGTCTCCAGCCTGACGGAACTTCTTACACAGGTCAAAGGCAATCAAGGTGACAGGCATGAATGAGGGCAAGCCTCTGAGGCGCATGTGACTTCACCCCAGTATCTCTCCACCCCCCACATGGCCTAGGCGACCTCAGAGGCCTTGGTGCCTGCCCCTCCTGCTTTTCTGAAGGACAACAACCACAAAAATCACCCACTGGGGCCACTGCTGAACTGGTAGGTTCCCTGCCTAGTGCAATCAGCCGATCAGGCCCTCCTCATCCCAACTCCCATCCCATCCTCACGGGACAGAAACCAAGGTGGAGCAACCCTTGGCCTCAGTCTGCTAACGCAGCCCTTGCTGTACTGGCCAGGCACCTCAGCAGAGCTTACCAAGGTCTTGCTTCTGTTCCTTCTTCTTGTACCAGAAGCAAGCAATGGCCCCTCCGAGGAATCTTTCCCTCCTGACAAGGAAGTTCCTTGCAGCGAGAGAAACAGGTAGCTTTTCCATGCCAGGTACTGGTGCTAACCTGCCACCTGACTTGGAGCCCAGGGAAGGAAGTAAGTTAGGCAACAGGCTTTACACACCAAAGAAACCGATTTTAATTCAGTCATTTTTTATATACGCTTTAATAACTACCAGAGCACTGAAAAATTATCAAATGCTCTCAAAACAAAAAGGGGAGGAGAGGGAAGAAAATAAGGAATAATGGAGCTGAGAGATGGAAACATCTCGAACCCTCCCCCACTTGATCCATCAAACTCACGCTTCTCTCCAAGCTTCCCCCTTCCGCCAAAAATAAATAAATAATAAATAAATAAAGCCACGCACCACGTCACACCTCATGTGCTCTCATTCACTTAACTGTGAAACTGATCAGAGAAAAATGTCATCAGCAGCAGCAGGAATCAATGGGCTTCTTTTTTCCAGGATCATAGGAGAGAAAAGTTGCACATAGAGAAACAAGAGGTGAAGCTATTGATCAAGCCCGGGAAACAGCTCTGCTGAGCAGCGGTTGGGGGGAGCTTAAGTGTTTAGCTGTTCCTCGCAGGGACATATTTCTTTTCTTCCAAGCCAGTTTATGAATGACAGAGGAAACTTGGAAGGATATGCATCTCGCCCACTCCCCCTGCAAACATGTTTATCCTCAAGATGAAAATCATGGCCCAAACCCCAGTTACCAGTCACCCCTTTGCACCCTGTTCCACGAATAATCTTTCCAAAATGTCTGCTTGATGAAACAAGATTCGGAATTTCACGGAAAACTACAGAGAGACACCAGACAGAGCAATGCACACCCGGTGGGGTAGCCGGAGAGAGACACCGAGAGGGGAGGGCCGGGAACAACCAAGAGGAGATGCATCCACCGAGCCAATAAAATAAAATAAATCCGCCGAAAAGCAAAGTGGACAGGAGGATTTCAAAAACGCATAGAGCCCGTGTTGGTAATTACCCATCCAGGTTCTCTTTCCACCACTTCCAGGCAGAGGAACGGCTGGTTGAAGTTGGGTGCCCGTCTGCTTGTGATGGGAGGGTTGTATTTGAAGCTCTGGGCACGTAGAGATGGCATGAGGAGGAGGCTGAGCTGGAAGAAACACCACGGGGGGAGGGAAGGGGAGAGTGTGAGCGAGGGAGAGGGAGAGGGAGCGAGCGATCTCTGGCTACGCCTTCTCTGAGCTCCGGGAGCCCGGGCAGCGCTCATTTGAGGCCGGGGGAGAGCAGCAGGAGCAGCGCAGCCCCCCCCTCTGCCCTGGCCCTGCTGCCCCGCGGGCGGGAGGACTCGGGCGGGCGCCCCCCTCCTGGCCGGCCGCCCTGGGCCGCGGAGCGCGCCGCGCGAGCCGGCGCAGGGAGCTGTCCAGTTCAGCACCACCGGGGAATGCAGTAGGTGGCAGCGCCTCCGCCGGGGGCCGCGCCGGCAGCCAGGGGGCAGGCGGCCGCCCATCCTGCAGCAAGACGCCGGCGCCCGGGTTTCCAGGAGCTTTGCGGATAGGGGGGGGGAACCCCGCCTCGATCCTCCGGGAGAAACCCCCTCCCTCCCCCGCGTCGCCAACGCTGCCCCCGCCACCGACAACAATAACCGCCACCGCCGCTCGTCCTGCCGCCGCCGCGCCCGCCCGCCCCGCCGCCACCGCCGGGGCCGCACCATGGAAGGCGAGACCCCCGCACCTGTGCAGCTGAGGCCGCGGGCTCGCGGGGTGCTGGGCAGTCGGGTCTGAAACGCAAGCGCCCGGGACCCCCCCAAGCAAGAGAACTGGCGAAGCCAAGGCTTTTCATGGCGCAGGCCGCAGAGCCCGGGAGGAAGAGCGAAGGTCGCACCGCGGCTCTCGCAGTCTCTGACTGTCTGGGTCCCGACCATGCGCGAGGGTGCTGAGAGCCCGGCCGTGCCCCGGTCCGCTCTGGAAGCCGCCTCCAAATTAGCCATCACCTATGGAAACTGGAGACCAGAATTTTAGGAAAAGAGATTAAGGCATCTCACTTGGGGGGGTGGGGGGCGTCTTTTTATTTTTTCTTTTTTCTTCTTTTTTTTTTAAATCACTGCAACTGGAACAGTTTCTGATCTCAAAAGGCAAGCCTCTCTTCCCGTGTGATCTTTATAATTTACACTCTTTTCCGTGAGCTTTCTTACTCCCTTTTTTAAATCTCTCTCCACACTCTCTACTCACACATAGATCCATTATACTCTTAGTGGAATTATCTTTAATTTTTTTTTTTTTGGCTTTAGTGCTCGCACCCTCACACACGCTCACCCGAGAAGCCAGTGGGGTGTTTATATAATGAAGAATTATGGGGCTGTTTGATCGAGGTGTTCAGATGCTTTTAACCACGGTTGGTGCTTTCGCTGCCTTCAGCCTGATGACCATAGCTGTGGGGACCGACTACTGGCTCTACTCCAGAGGGGTTTGCAAGACCAAGACCGTCAGTGAGAATGAAACCAGCAAGAAGAACGAGGAAGTTATGACCCATTCTGGGCTATGGAGAACCTGCTGCTTAGAAGGTACTTGGCCTCCCACCTCCTCCCCCCACCAGCCCCTCCCCGCGGCGCTCCCCCTCCCCACCCTCCTCCAAATAAGTCTCCTTTGCATTCCTCCATTTTCTTACTCCACTCCCTCCGCCGCGGATCGGTTGGTCGGGATCGTTTCAGAGGGAAGAAAATCAATAAGCAAAAAAGAAAAAGAAAAATACTCTATACTTTCTCGCCTGCGCGCCCTCTCCCCCTCCCCCAAATCGCTTCTTCGGAATCCTCTAGGATATGGTGGGAACCAGAGAATGTCTTTAAAAGTCAAATGGGCTCTGCCTGCTCCGGAATCATTAGGATTTGCTTTGGATTTAGCTTTGCCAGCTATGAGGAGGGAAAAATAATTGCTTCCCCTCCAGGCTGCTCATCAGCTAGCAGTGAATTCAAAAAGGTTCTTCCTTTCCTCCTCCTCTTCCCCTTACTCTCTGAAAGTCTCTCACACATCATCATCATCTATAAATCTCTCTCTCTCTTTCTTTTTTAAGGAAAAAAAAGCTGTGTTTCTAAGAATCCTTATTTGGTAAATCCTAATTATTCCAGGATCTCAGGCTGAGTTCAAGAGCGTTTCGTAATGTCTGTGAGCCACACATATCGTTCAAGGCGGCTGGATGCATGTGTGGTGTGTGTGTGTGTGTGTGTGTGTGTGTTAACGTTTACAAAGTCTAAAAATACAGACGTCTCTCACAGGAAAAAGCCTGAGTTCTAATAAACAGCAATTCACTTGCGGGTTAGGCTGAGGACCAATTCACTTCCACACATGGTGACATGTCTGTCATCCAGCGGCAGCGAGTGGAGTCAGCATTGTGCAGGCAGGCAGGGAGGGGGGAGGCGAGGGCATGGGGAGGTTGAGGGGGAAGGGGGAGCAGAGGGGCAGGGAGGGGGTCAGCAGTTGGCACTGGTGCGTGCAGTGTGCTGTGTGGCAGGGGGCCCCCATGGTGTCAAGTCTGGGAGAGCAGGGTCTGGATGAAGGCGTGTGCCGTGGGACACAGAAAAAACTCTGCGGGTCATACAAGCTACATTTAGCAAGAGACTTTAATACGAGCGACTACATTTGCATAACTGTGTGTCTGTGTGCACAAGCCACAGACATGCCCAGAGATTCGCATGTTTCTGCATGGAGAGGAAGGTTTCCGTGCTTTGCTTCTGATGTGAACCAAGACCGGAGGCCGTCTGAGGCAGTGTCAGGAAGCAAGCACTGCAGGATTGTTCTCAGCTCGACATGGGATGATGATGCAGAGGGCCAGGCCAGGAGGTGGGGGAGAAGCAAGGGGAGCGGATGGAAGAGGGAAAAACCAATGTGGCCCCAGGGTCTAACCCAAACTGAGCTAAAGCTGCTCTTTGGGAAATGGTCACATCTGGGAAACAGCACAGATCCCATGTCCCCCTCCCAACGTTCTTGGTGCAAACGGTTGAGTGATGGCTGGACATGTTTTGAATAGCTAAGTGACTTCATTGAGCAATGGTCTATTTGACGCATACTGCATTTGGTGCCCTTTCTCAATCCAAGCCGCTGCCTCTAACATATTCTGCAGAGGCGCTCTATGCTGAATACCACATGCTCTTCCCAGCCAGAGTCGATAGCAGGAAATTAATAGGGACCGTTTTTAAACACACGCATACACACCCCGCCTTCAAAAAGGAAAAGCCTTCCATCCCACTAGTGCTAGCAGGGAAAAGACTGCTTCCTCTTTATTAAACATTTATGACAGACTTTTATTCCAAAACGGAAGGAAGGCAAAGTGAAGGAGGAGAGCTTCAGGGAAATGATCTAAACGGCGATTTGCCTCTTTGGGATTTTAGTCAGATGGATGGAGATAAGCGACCAAGAGATTAGAGGAAGGACAGGACATTATTTTAGGGGAAATATTATCAGATATTGGTGACTTGGTATAAATAGACTTTTCTTAAAATCAGGGTTTTATTTACGAATTCTTAATACTGTGATCTTTTAAACATTTCATAATTCCCAGAAAGCAAAGAAACTAGAGGTGGCTTTGGATCACTTTGCATTGAAAGGCTTAAGTGTGTTCATTGAAATCCCATCTGTTTGGTGTCCCGTCCCCAAATGTGCCGCCCACCCCCTTTAACTTTCTCTCTAAACCGCACACCGTCTCTGCCCTGGACCATCTATAAAGGGTTAGAATTGTAACACTTTGTGTGTCATGTGATGCTCCTAGGAGCTGTGGGCTTGGCACTGTCCTCAGTGGCCTCCCTGGGTGCCCAGCCCCAGGCACTCGCCTCCAGGTGGCGAGGAGAGAGATGGCCAGACTCTTTGGGATTGATATTCCCTGTCCATGTGTAGCCAAGGCCTCTGCAGGGAGGGCTGGTGCCCAGGGCCCCCGTTTGACCTGGCCTTTATTTTCCAAAGCCTCTGTTCATATGGGTCTTTGCAGGCCTGAGATCACCTTAGGAAACTGGATCTTGGCCACTGAGTCATTTGGAGGTTTTAAGCTACATATTTTCAGGTTGCATTGATTTCCAAAGATTTTAAGTTCACTTATTTTCAAAAGTTGGTGTCCACGGTGGTTCTGGGGAGTTCTGGTGTTGATTGCTTTCCCAGCAGAGCATTCAAAAAAGTCGGTCTCTACGGAGATCAGAGATTGAGTTACCAAGGCTTCAGGTTCTCCAACCCCTGTGTTTTTCTAGGCAACTAGACTTGCCAAAAAATGTCCCTCCATCACTTCCTTAATTATGTTTTCTGCCCATACCTGAGAAGTCGTGAATGGATTTCAAATCATCTCTCCGAGATGCTGCTAATAACTCCAGATGAAAAGCAAGGCCCAGCTCCCTCTGATTTCTTTTGCTCTCTGGTTTTCATTAGGGCTTTTTGTCTCCTGAGATGATTATTTTCGTTCACCTCTTGAGGAAAATAAGATTTAGGAAATATTTCCTTGCCTCTGTTGCTGCTTTTGAAGTTAATTAGTCTGCTGAAGGATGAGAAGGGACATGGCCACCTGTTAGGGGCAAACGGGAGGAGAAAGACAAGGATTTAAAAAAAAAAAAAACAACTCAACCCTTACTTCTCCTCCTGCACAATCAATCACTGAAAAGTCTATGTGTGTGAACTCGAACTTCCTAGCAGGTTGTTGTCTTTAGTGGGATTTGGGGCGTGTGGGTGGGGCTGGGGGACAGGTGATACAAGTGGGTGCAGAGCAACAGGAGGACTTCTTGGACTGTTCAAGAGTGCTGCATTAGCAGTATCGAAATGGAGAGATGAACTGGCCCTAAGGGGAGGAGCTCAATAAAATCTACGGCAGGACACAGCTTGCATCAAGAGAGATGTCTCTGGGCCACATGGTGGCTTGCTGCTAAGGGTATTCATCTCTGTTGTCACCTACAGGAAGCCTCCTGTCCAGGGGCAGCAGGAAGTTCACTCTGTTGACTCTTCCCTGGGCTTTTCTCCCCTCTGTCCCAGCTCCACAACAAACTTCTGGGGTCCTCTTTTGTCCCCACCCCTTTGCCTTACCATGCTGGCTGGCCAGGTCCCGCTGCCCGATTTTCTAGCTCCTCTTCCTTCCGCAATGCTCCTGTGTCCCCTCCTCAGGCTGCTTGATTCTGCGGGACCTGCCAGCCGTTCTGTATCCTTGCTCTCTTGGAACACAGAGTGCCTCAATTGTCCCAAACGGTCTTGTGCGTGGCCTCACAGCCCTTGTGCAGCCTGCAAGGGGGTGGAGTGTGCCAGCCCTAGCTGCAGAAAGAAAGGAAGCACCCTTGGTTTTAGGAGAGCCAGCAGCCCTTTCTGGTGTGGATGAGCTTACAGACAGCACTGCTGGGCTGTCACACCGTGTGACAATTGCTCCTTAACTCCTAAAGTAATTTGACCTTCTTTAGGAACTTCCAACACAGTAGGCCCATAAGAAATATTTATCAATGGAGTGATTCAGAAATTCTTTAAATCACTGAAATGAGAGCAAACATCATAGAGACCAAATGCAACCAAGTAACTGAGAGACAGGAGCGAAGAACTCAGAATGATTTGTTTGTTCTTCCTGGAATTTCTCTTTAAAAAAAATAATAATGAGTCATGAGATTATTATTACAAAATAAGAACATTCTAAAGGAGCCAGTCATTGGTGCTGCACTGCTGCTAATTGGCTAAAGTGAAGGCAAATTATTTAAGGAAAGGTAAAGAAAAATGACGGATCTCAGCCTCCGTAACAAAGCGGAAAGGAGCTAGCTGATTGTCTTCCCTTTTATGCTTTTAAACTGCACCGAAGTTCAGTCTCATCTTCCTATTACCAGAATAAACACCTCTGGGCAGAGAGCAGGTACTGTAAAGGACCGTGCTTATTCAGCGTCTCCAGAAGCTTCTATTCCTTAACCAACCTCTCATCTAATGCACAGGACCCTGAAAACTTTCCCCAGGTCTGGGGTTCTAATCAGCAGTGTCCCCTATAGCCAGGCTCAGCCCTTGCACTTTTCTCACCCACTTGGCCAGACCTGACATCCTTATCTGCAAGTCCCAAGGGGTAGCACACTTGCCGGGCCCTTGCTGCCACCTCACAGGTGAGCAGAAGGAGGCACTCAAGAGTGATGGTTACAGGGCCCATCTGAGCCAAAACTTGCATCCAGGCCCTGTGGGACTCCAGGAACTACATTTCCCAGGGCCCTGTGCACCCTGGAAACCTCGAGGGCTCTCTGCAGTCCACCCTGGCCTGCTGCCGGGATGCTACTTTGGGTACACCCCCTAGAACACCCTCACTGAGCTCAGCCTGGGCGCTGGTCTGCTGCCCCATCCCTCAGCTGCCGTCTCTGGCCAACTGCACCTTTAGAGCCCCAAGCCCTTCTCCCATGAGCTGGGGATCAGAGGCTGTGACATCCAGTTCCTGACGCTGAGCCTCACTGAGCACAGCCCACGCACCTTTACGTTTTGCCCTTTCAGCTGGGACGTGCCCGCAGTGTGGATGATCCATTGGTTTTATGTGGGCAAGAATTAAAAAAAAAAAAAAAAAAAGCCACCTGCAACTCATGGAAGTTTGCAGATCAAGCTTCACGGCATAGTTGAAGGATTTTGTGTCGCCACAGACCTGGCCTCACCTGATACAGGTTGGCTCTCTGAGCTGTGTGATTTGTGCCATTGGACTTCTCCAAGCCTCAGTTTCCTTTTCTGTAAAAAAGAAAGAAAGGAAGGAAGGAATTACCATAGTCTCCTCCCAGAGTGGTTGGCGGCTTAAGGATCAGATGAACAGATGTCTGTCCCCCTCCTGTCCCTGACCATCTTGTGTGAAGTTGCTCTCAACTGCCCATCCCTCCACATCCCCTCAGCCATCCTGGTTTTCACCAGGCACCTGGCACCTTCTGGCCCGCTATATCTTTGCTCACTGTACCTGTGGTCCGGCTCCCACCACGAGCACCAGCCCCAGGAGAGTGAGGACTTTTCTTTCTTGCCCATTGCTGTGCTCGCAGCAATCATGACAGTGCAAGATGTATCTCACCTTTATTGATGAATGAGCGCATGGCCCCTGCCTGCCACAGGGTGGGCATCCAGAAGTGGCAGCCCTTTCGTGGTGCTCAGGGGTGATTCTTTGCGTGAGCAGAGGTGGCAAACCATTTCTTTTTCTTTTCTTTCTTCTTCTTTTTTTTTTTTTTTTGACATTCCAAAAAATAACAGTGAACTCAACAGAGTGGAGGGAGGGAGGGAAAGACGGAGAGGAGGAGAGAGAGGCAGAGAGACTGAGCACAAGCAGCAATAATGAAGAGCGATGGAAAAATAGAAAGCACTTGGAAAGAAAATGAGGGCCCGAGAAGGAGGCGCCCAGGGTGCGAGGCCTCTAAACAGAAGCAGACCCTGGCCCCGCTTCCTTCTTCCCTACCAGGTAGTATCTGGCACAGATTCTCAGGGATGGCTTCCTGGGAGAGTCTACCTTCTGGTAGTGGAGAGAGAAAATATATATCCAGACTGATAAAGCAACAGATTTTTAAAATGCATCAAAATTCATGGATCTTTTTAGCCTCAAATAATTATTTCACCCCCAAAGCTATATCCCATGAAATATGAATGTGAACTTCCAGACTGGTTCATAGCTGCAGATCAGGCAAGGAATTTCCCACGCGTATTTCATTGGTTACATCTCTGATGAGCCCCTACAGGGTCCCAAGTGCTAGCCCAGGGGGTGGGGACATAATGGGCTGCACCAAGACTTGGGCTCAATGACCTCAGCGTCCTTGGAGCCTGCTGGGAGGGACAGACCCTGACGCAGACTCTCGCCTGTGTATGGGAATGGCCAAAGCTTGGCGCAGGCGGTGGGCGGGATGGTGAGGTGGTGACAATGAGGTGATGACAGTGGGCGTGTATCGCATCAGGGAAGGCTTCCCTGAGGAGGTGAGATGGGATTGGAGATCTGAAGGGCCAGTAAGAGTTAACTGGTGGCGAGAGGAGGAAAGAATATTCCAAGTGGGAGGGCAGAGGTGAGTGAGGATGGAAATGAGACCGGTCGCGGGAAGGCCAGGGTAGCCAGCGGGTTGTGTGCTGGAGCTGATGCTGGGGGGTGCTGGACGGGGATGCGAACGTGGGCAGGACGCCCAAGACCTTGTTCGTCTTGCTAAAGAGTTTTGCTTTTTGCCTCTGGCTTCCTGTTTATAAGCGGTGTGACCTTGGACTACTTAATTTGGTTTCTGTGCCTTATTCTTGCGATCTACGAATGGGGATGATAATGCTGGCCCCATGGTTGCTAGGAGGATCGGGACAGCCCTTCCCTCCTCTGCTTCGCCTCCCTCTCTCCAAGCAGACTGAGCCGCATCACTCAATGCAAAGAGAGATGGCGGAGGTGTTGACCCCGGTGCCAACTCTGCGGATGAGCCCCGGCCCTGCTCCAGGACCCTGTGCGGGAGTCTTCAGGCGGGGGATCCTAAGGAGAGGCACAGTGGCTCCACCCTTGGCACCGGTGACCCCTGTCCTTTTGCCACCGCTTCGACTACCTTCCGAGGCAATCAGATAGGACTTGAGCAGGAATTTGAATGAAGCTGAGTTATAACCTCAGAGACTTTGTGGAAATAAGAATAGGAGGTGAGAAGTTTCGGCTGTGCTCTGGAGCCTGAGGGATTGCTGGGGAGCCACTGTGCCCAGTCAGCACCCTGGTCCCTTCTCCTGGGTACATAAATGGCTTTATTCTCCCAGTTCCGTCACCTCTCAGTTCTAAGACGCTGCCGATTATGAAATTAAGATCTATCTAAAGACAGCCTTTGGGTGGAGGGGAATGAATTTAACGTGCACGTTGATTGCTCAGACACTCTAATTTCAGAAACCTTGAAATGTAAAATACGGGTCTTAGAATCAGAGGAAGAGGGAAAGCGAGCTTGCCGGCAGGGATACACAGGCAGTGGGCTGAACGAGCCTGAGGGACTTTCCCAGCTTACAGCCGGTGCCCAGCCTCTGACTCCGGGAGGCAGAAGAGCATGGTCTCACCAGCAAGTCTCTTGAGAAGGAAAGGGGCGGTGGGTGCTGTGCTCAACAGCGGTCCCCTGAGGTCATGCCAGGTAGTGCTGAGCTCTGGGGTAGAGCTGAAGGTTCCATCTCTGTCCTTGAGGAACCTGGTC